>JSYV01000123.1:0-122386 GCA_000787455.1 Evansstolkia leycettana | reverse complement strand
GCTGAACGGTGAGCCCCCCCCCCCCCCTAGCATATTGTGCTACCTACGAGTATTACCTACCGAGTCTGACGCCGGGTAAATTGCGGGCCAAGCCTCAGGGATATATGGATAAGAGTTTGTCGGAGTTCAAACGTTTCGGATCATGTTCGACGGGAGTTTGATTGATTCGATTGCAAGGATGATATGATTGGCATCATCCCTGCACGACTTTCCGGGAGTTTTTCTCAAACCATTCGAGGTTGGCCATTGTCGATCCATGCATGACTGGACGGAATCTCATGCTGCTGCTGTAGCTAGCTGTACTGTGCGTAGTTACTATACCCTCGAGTCAGGGAGAAGATGTGCGATTAGAGTTGTTGAAATTCACCCGGTCCATGGATGATCGATGTGTCGCTCTTCTGAAACTACGTAGGATTTGGTGAGGAGAACTGGAGACAAGTAAATGGACATTCCATTGGATGAGAAACTCGACATCTTCCTGAGATCTGAGTTGACTCCGAATGTCTAGGTTGTCGACGTGATGAGCTAGCTGCCTATAGTATAATCGATAATGGAGAGTGAAGATGTAGTAAAGTGATAGCTCATATTATGATACGAAAAATGGGTATTCTGCAAAAAGCATCTTGCATTTATTTGCGGTCACTACCTTTTTAACCGAAAAAAAAGGAAAAGAAAAAGACTCGTATCAAGCATCCCTTCAGAAAAAAACCTGCAAAGAGACAAAATTTACTCCTCAGCCAAGATCTTGCGGAAAGCCTCGGAAGGACGCTCAGGCTTGCTGTGCTCAACGCCCTTCTGGCCGAGCTTCTCCTTCGAGAAAGCAGCAGCGTAAGGGTTGAGTCTGAGCATGACCTGCTTGTTGCGGAGAGGGTTCTTCTTCTGGACGTTGGTACGCTTGGTGCGGGCCTCACCCTTGGGCTCACGGAGGACGGACTGGATTTCAGAAGAGTTGATCAAGCGAGCAAGGTCAGCGTTGGAAACGACATTGGAGGGCAGGAGGAAGTCCTTCTTGAGCGCGGAGGGTGTGCTAGTGGTGCCGTAGACCTCGTCGAGGGCCTTGAAGGCGGCGGAGGTCCAGACGATGAAGCGGCCAAGGTGACCACCAGGGGCGAGCTGGAGGAGGTTGAGGGAGAAGACGGAGGAGGTCTCCACACCGGGGATGTTGCGGAAGGCACGGACGAGCTCCTTGCCATCAACGTCGGGGTTGTAGACGACCAGAGGACCGCGGCGTTGGCGGAAGCGGCGGCCCCTCATCTTACCCTTACCAGCACGCATCTTGCGCGACTTCTGGACCTTGACGAGGTCGGGGCCGGCACCGACAGCCTTGAGGAGGTTGATGGCAACCTTGGTCTTGGTGACAGCGCCGTTCTCGAAGGTCTTGGAGTCCACGACAAGGGGAACCTCGGGGACGTTGGCGACACGGTGACCGCGGGCGAAGAGGAGGGAAGGAACAGAAGAAGCAGCCAAGGCGGAAGCGGTAGCGAAGCGCCTGGATTTTTGCTCAATTTGTCAGCTTTCTCCGCTCAATTGCTTCATGGCGATTCCGGGAATCTCGTACTTCTGGCCAAGGTTGACCTTCTGGTGCCACTTTCTCCAGACCTTGGTAGGAGCGAACATACGACCGGAACGGCACTGGTTACCGAAAGCAGCCTGACCAGCACGGTGAGTACCACCGCCAGAGACACGGGGGATACGAGCGACAGCACGGCCTGGCGGTGTAGAAGATCCGGCGTTAGCATTCAATTTCTTCCCTTCCCCTCCCCCCATTGTTTATAGCTTCCCCTTCAATCGGAAATTTCTCGTAGACGTCGAATTCGTCACGTACCGGTACCCCAGGACTCGGCGGAGGTTTGTTCACCAGCCTTCTCGCTCACGGCATAAGGCTGTCTCTTGTTCTTCGCCATACCGGTGTGAACCTGCCTATACCGACCTGTCAGTTCCACCACGAGATAGAGAACCACCGGCGACCAAACATCACGAAACATACTGGACAATGTCAGGACGGATTGGCGACAAGAAGACGGCGGGCAAAGGGTAAGTAGCCCCGGAGGGCTTGCCCTCAGCCGTGGCGATGGTAACGGTAGGGCGGGAGGCCATTGTTGTCGACGATGTGCTGGTCGTTGTCGTCGTCTCGAGATTGAAGATCAGAGCACACTTCAAGATGTCGCTGTGGATTTTCTCGCTTAGTCCGAACTGCGGGTGGTGTGATCACGTGGGGTGTGGGAACCCTAAGCTTTGACTTTCTGTTTTGGGGTGGTAGCTGACTCTGCCAAGAATTGCGGAGGTATCGCAATCGATCACTATGTACTGTACATACAGAAGAGACATCTTCGAGGAGAGACAACCAATTTCTGTCAGAGTAATAGCAGTCACGATAAACATTTCCCTTCTTATATTGTTGGCCCATAAATGATCATCATGACCATATCCATAGGACCCTCAGAACGACAAGAATCTTCTCCAAGAACTGTGCTCTTTTGGCCCTCGAAGCAGAGGACCCGCCAGCTTGAAGTGAATCGAGCTGAGTCCTTCTCGCATATGTATATATAAATCGGAGTTAAAAAAATGAGTAGAACTGGGGAGACGAACAGGATCACAACGTTGCTTACCGACACTTTCTTCAGGTATGGTATCTTCTAGATCCTGCGTTTGTATAATGTAAGCAAGATAGTACATTTTCTTGGTCTTAGCTGCTACATATGTATCTATTATATTCGACGTCGTCTTGCTAGTCGATTAGTCGTCAATCTTGTGCCAAGTCCACTTCGAAGAGCTCGAAGAGGTGTAGCGAGTCCACAGAGATTAGACCGGCTCCAGTGGACCAAATGGAAGTCCAGAGATTACAGTTCGCAATGTTGCAACAGATGAAAAAAAATAAGACGTTTCGTCTTTTACTTGGCATCGTCTATCTACGACAGTCTACAGTTCACGTCAAGGGATATATTGATGCCAGAACGTCAATCTCTTATTCTTAGAAAGCTCCTGTGTCTAATGAGCGCAGACAAGCAGGGGAACATAATGCCTAAAATATACATGATCGAAGAAGAGAAGAAAGAGAGAAATGTCAAGCAAGTCGAACAGTCCCCGCAATGCAAATGCGCTGGAGAAGGAACCCAATCAGAAGATCCTTTTCACAGAGGCATCCGAACCGGCAGATACCTTAGATGTCTAAGCGTGGCGAGAACCACTCAGGACACGTCTGCGATGGCGCATCTCGGAAAGGTAGCGAGGCTTCAGGCTGGAGGCTGAGATCCGGAAATCCATGGACTGACCGGCGCTACACTGAGTGCCAGCAGCCATATCCTGGGTTGTAGACCATTGACCTCCAGCACAGCGCTGGAAGGAAGTGCCGCCAATGCAGTTCCAGATGCCCTCAGGGCTGCAGGATCCGGTCAGAGCTCCAGAGCTGGATGAGCCGGAGGAACTGGAGGAGCTGGGAGCGGCAGCAGGGGCCGTGGGAGCGGCAACACTGCTCTCGGAGGAAGGCGAAGCAGTGGGGACAAAGACGCCAGGAGCACCAGAGGCGGTGGTGGCAGTGGGCTGGGATGCAGCGGTAGCTTCAGAGGACGTGGATTGAGAAGCAGGACTACCAGCAGCAGTGGTCGAGGTCGAAGAGCCAGAAGCGGCGCTGCCGGGGGTATTACCGGCTCCTCCGAATGTGGGGGTTCCAGTGCAGGCAGGCTGGCCCTCGGGCTGAAGGTTAGCGGCGTTTCCATCGTACTCGACAACAGAACCTGGGTTGGGGAAGCGAATGTCGACACCCTCCTTGGTCACGCAGCCATTGATGTTGGCAACGAACATGGGAGGAAAGTCGGCGCGCTTCTTAACGACATCAGCCTTCTTCTCAATGCGCGAGACGGAACGCTTGGAAGATGCGGCGCGGACAGTGATCGGGGCACAGTTCATGTACATTTCACGGTTGCCGATACGGTTGAACCAGGTCCAGGCGAGGGTGTATTGGCCAGGTGCGATGCCTTCGGGAATGGTGAAGTTGAAGGTGAAAGGGTCAACAAGGTCGGCACCGCCAGACAGGTTGCCATCGACATTGGCGGGGCATCCACCCTCAAAGGACTTGATGACCATCCATTCCGAGCTCTTCGACGGCTGCATGTCGGTCGTCAAACTGATCTGGCACGAGCCACCACCGTGGGTAGCGCTGCCTTGGAAGGTGAGGGCCTGAGAGACCCCGATCTCGAAGTCGTTGGGGTTACCTGCTGGCGGTACAAAGGCATTGTCACGAAGCTTGCAAGGAAAGTCACTGCCATCGGCGGCAAGCGGAGAGTTGTTCAAGGTCGAGGCGCTGTAGGGAACAGGCTTGGTCATGATCATGTGGGCATCGACCATAGAGGCAGACAGCAGGGCAGCCGTCACAACAGCAGCCTTGGAGAACATTTTGACGGAACAGAAGAGATTCAATCTCGAGTTGACAGTCACGAAGGTCACTTATTTTTGGATAAATTCTGATCGTACCGGACGAGTCAGAACTGCAGCGGAAAAGACTGACCGTTGAATGCAGTTGAACAGAAGAAAAGCAGCTTCCTGAGCTGGTGAGTTAGTACTGTAGGCAAACAAGAAAGATGTGCATGGGGTACGTGCGATGAGAAGAGAGGCCTTTTATATTGGCTGACGCTTGACAGTAATCGCTGAGATACCATATGCACTTCTTTATTCAAGGCAACGAGAACAATAAGAAACAAACATTCGAGTCACGTCCATTGACAGCAACAAGGAAGACCAAAAGACCAGTACAAAGAGAATGGGACAATACCTTTGTGTTGCCAGGAAACAATGGACCGTTCCTGAAACCAGTCTTATTCACTGTGCTTTCCTTTCTGAAAGAGAGAGATCTGCTTTATCACTGGAGGCAAAGATTGGTTCTTTGATAGACAGAATAGAAGGAACGTTGTCGGAGTCTGCCACGCAAAACAACCAGTAGACAAGAAAGTAAGGACAGAGAAAGAAAACAGGAACTAGCCTGCACAATGATAACAATGACTGTCGAAAAGGATCGAACCGCTTCAGCATGCAGAAGAAAGCGAAGCACAGAGGATGGCCAACCTCGAGATCAAGGGTGCATTAAATAAGTATGGTCTTTGGTGGCCAGCAAAGCCAGCACAACCTGAGCTGCAAAACCCGCCATTACGGAACATTATTGAAGAGGAGACCTTTTTTGGATGGATCCATCATGTTTCATATGTGCAGAACCCCGCCCTTGGAGCTGTTGAAAACGCGGCTACTGGCAGCTGTATTGGACAGTGGTGTGTATCAGTGAATTGCGAGAGAAGACCTCGACTGGACATGGATGTCGCCCTGCTGGGCGGGAAACGTCGTAGTTAGCGAGTGAGAGAGTCGAAACGGCGATCTCAGGGCCCTGTGGATCGGGCACTAAATCTCCCCTTACAAGACTCCCTCAGCTGCAAGGCACAAGCTGACTTTGCGCAGACTTGGCTGTGACTTGTCCTGTCGCACCATCCTCGCGCCTGGTGCCTGACTCTAAAGCTGTCTCTCCCGAAGGATTGGCTGGGGGTTTCCTCTTGGCGCCCTGGATGGCTTTTTTTCCCCTGTTTCAACTTTCAAGAACAATTGCAACGTCGATAACAATGGTCTTCTTTCTCTGTATTGGTTACTTTATCGAGTCTATCGTTATGAGTCAAACTTCTGAAATCATGACTTGTATCGTCATTCTTGCAGTGCCGGGCCTGATGGATGCCCTATAACACAGTGCCCGCTACTCTGCATGAAACACGACAACCTGCCTTTGCACCAAAGACGAGAACACGAAAAAACCAATAATGGGTCTACAGAGTTCCACAGTTAGTATCATGATTTTTGTTGTTTCTACCAGCCATCTACAAGAAGGCAAAGAAACGAGAAGTGGACTCGGACTCGACTGACATTGGGACCAAATGACACCGCAGACCCTGCACTTGGAGAGATCGTACAACGTTACTGCCTTAGTACTACTCTTAATTTCTAGCTCCAGACCGCTTGATAGCTCAAGTTGGAACTTCATCGCACACATTTAACTGTCTTCTCAGTATCTACAACTCGCTACGGTGTGGCTAATGATGCGACTTGACAACCCCGCCATGGCAAGCTTCGTTATGTATGTATTACTTTACTTCCATTGCACTACATCGAATCGAAGTACATTGCTAGATATAATATCTTCAAATTCAAGTCTTGCAGGCAAATGCCGCATGATGTATTCTATACATGAGCAGAAAATGTCTCGGGCTTTTGTAAACCAGCCCCCGTTTTCGAGCCCAGCAGAAGGCAAGGGAAAGACGAGGTTGGGGGAAAATACAGTAGTACAGAAGTTAAGCATCATCTGCAAGGAAGATGTGAATGATCATCATATCTCGTAGGTTACATCTGCTTCTTTATGTTGCAGCTCCATCGAATGTCTTGAGATCCGCCTTCCATCTCGACTTCTACTGAACTGTATTAGTCGACTGGACTACCAGTCTACAACATCCATCCTTGTCCTCTCTGGTTAGCACATGGACATTAGCGAAGAGGGCAGGACCTCGGGAACAGGAAGATCGCCGAGTCGTAGATCTCTGTGCTACTACTGTAGTACTCCGTAGTCGTTTCAGATGCCGGCAGGAAGCGCAGTTTGGGGCGAATGCCGAGCAATCATCAATAATGATATACGCCAGCACTTGGTTTACAGAGTGATCTCGCTGAAACATCTTAGTTACCTCGACTATTCCTTACGATCCATCATATTGAAACTCCCTACCGCTGTTCATCCACTTCGGATCATTGTCCATAGTTGATTTGCGTGGGGATCATGACTCGCTTTCGTAACTTAATCTGTCGGGATTCAAACGCAGGTGATCGCCATCTGGCCCGATTGAAACACTAGCTACACAGAATGCAGCATCCCTCGACCCTTTTACGTCACTAGATTAACATCAAGTGGCCTCGAACAGGACTGAAAGAAGCATTTCGTCGCGGGTTACTCTGTAGAACACCTTGCAACCTCGGGAGTATGTAACTCCATTGTGAAACGTTTCCGATCGGGCCTGGGGCTCTACAAGCATCATCCGTCATTTCGGGAGGTTCCACTCACAGCTTAATTCTTTTTCACTTTGTAGTATCGATCTGTTTCAGGACGGCGGATCTCAGCTGTTCGTCAAGACACGGCTTCATTCCTTTGCAGTCTTGGCTCGAAAAAGCCGCAATATAGGGCTAGTATATGGCTGCGAACTGAGATGCAACCTTAACGAACCAAAGATTCGAAGTGACTCGTCAATCAGATCTGTTTCAACTTTCAGGGGTAAGGAACCAATCCTGCCGAGCGGAGACATGGTTTCGCTGTCGAGTCTGTACGTAGTAAAGTGATATCCAGCAGGAAAGCGTCACTAGAGACCATGGCTTGCCTCCAAGCTTACAGCTGCTCTCGTCGAAGGATGACAATCGAAGGGCGGGCCCTCATTCGGCTGTAAATGCGGGTGAAAAATCTAATGACTGCGATAACGAATCGGCGGTCCGCAAAAGGGGACCGTATCGTGGTCGAGGTCGATGTATCCCGAAGAACGTTGATATGAATTGAAAGCTCGAGGAGTCATGGAGGATGCTGGATGGGTCGAGTCTCATCGGCTATAAGCGAATTATCCTCGACGCAGCGCCGACAGTTGCTGCACACAGGTGCAATCGCCCACGATCGCGAGGCCTAGGGCGAATGGATGCCGCTTCCGCAAGAGACTGCTCATTTCTTGCCCTTTTTCTTCCCTTTTTCCTGGCCACCCGTAGGCTCTTCCTTAGTAAAGCCACCCTTTATCAGAGCGTCCCGACCAACAGCATTGATGATTCGGAATCTATCAGGTCCGAGAAGAATTCCTCCATACCAGCGCGTGACCACTACAACGACATCCCACACGTCCATCAATTGCATCAGATGTAGCAGCCGGCCTCCCGCAGCCGTCTCCCCGTCGTCATCACAGTCCTGGATGATAGTTTCTGCAGAATCACCGCCCTTCCCAGCAGAAGGCTTCTTCTGCCTGATGCGCCAAGCGCTGATATTGTGCGTCGCAGCAGCAACCTTTTTCTCCGTCGCAAGCAAATGGTCAAGAAACGCCTGAGCCTGCTCCAGACTCGTCACATGCGCAGCGCGCCCGACAAAGACGGATTTCTTCTCCGTCACCACGTCCGACAAGGTCCAGGCTGGTGGGCTATCGAGTCCGAACGTCTCCCGCAAAGACAGCTTCGCTATATCCTCCGAGGACAGCTCGACCGATTTCGTCGTTGCAGTCACGTCTTCACCCGCGGAGCCTGTTTCGGGCTTGCCGTCTTCCTTCTGATTCCCATTCTCACCACCGCCTATGTTCAGCTCCCCAAACGCTTCTACAGCCTCGTTGATAATGTCAAATAAGCACACGGCTCCAGGCTGGAAGATCCTTTGCACAATCTCCTCTAGTACATCCACGGCAATTTTCCCTTCCCCCCGCGAACCTGTCGATGCCGTTCCGATGATCTTCGGAGGGGTATCAGGGTAGGTCTGGTCGAAGCCGATAAGGAATGACAAATGCGGGTGGTTGGGTATTTGTAACTTTACGACTGCGGCTGAGGAGTTCGACGACGGCCCAGTTCCTCCTAGATCAAGGGTAGACGTGGAGGTCGACGTTGATGTCGCTGTGCTGCTCACGGTGAGGGTGTCGGGTTCGTAGATCGCATTAATCGCTTCAATTTCCTCGGCGAGGTCATTGTTCTGTAGCGAGTCTAACGAAGAGGACATCTCCTCGTCATTAAGGTCGATCTTCGAATTTGCAATATATCGCAGATCCCGGGGCTCTCGTAGGAGGGAGAGAAGTTATTACCTGAAGTGGTGGTGGGAAACAATAATTGGGAGGAAGAAAGGCCCGTAGATCGTCTTTGGGCCAATCAGATGCCTCACATAATAGTTCCTCAAGAGCTGGCTATCTGGCTGCAGAATAAACAAGGAAGATTGTTGTCACTATGTCAATCATTCAATAGCTTGGTTCATATGGTCAAATTATCCCTGTTGAGATTCTCGCAGATATTGATTGGATTTTTAGATTCACTGATCTTTTGTTACAGGTTCTAACTTCTCAGCATAATGTCAAATTCACACACACGCAAAATGCTTAAATATATATCTCGAATGCAATACCATATCCAGGCGCTGCCTTTCTTTCCCACATAGCACCACATCCTCATAATGACTATGTGGTTCCCACTTGATCATGAATGAATTCAGCGGGCTCAGTGAAAGAGTACAGACAGGTCAGATATGATAAGTGCAGTCAGTCTATGTGGCAAATTCCACCTACTTTGAATGTGGAAGTCTGAAAGGTCTGTCAAGAACTTGCTTACATCAGTAAGTCAATGGGTGTTTGAGCAGATGTTGCACACATTTGAGCTATCCCCAACATTCCTCTAGATCATATCGTTTAATCCATGCGACTTTACCAGCGGACGGGTCCATGATGGCAGCATAGTGCGTCGACTCATTGACGACAGGATAGGTTGTAAGCCATTTCGCTACCTCTCTCAGAGTTGCGCAAACATCAACAGAGCCATGAACTAGGTCATCGGCACTAAAGGCTGGAGTCCTTATCTGAGGCTCACCTTGCGGCTGCCGAGAACTTCCCCTTTCACTCAATTTAGTCGACGATCGCGTGATTCTTCGAATGGAGCCTGGTGTATCTTCGCCGATTCGTTTCCGTGCCTCTTCGATGGCTCTCATTGTGCGGCGTACTTTCTGGTTCCATTTGGCTTGCATGCAACCACGTCTTTCCTTACTGTCTTCGATCAAGTCGGCAATACTCTGCACTTCCGACGCCATAAGGGTCAGTCCGGTGTGGTGCTGTCTTTTATCCTCTGCAACGGCCTCTGTCGGTTTCGAATCTGGCTCCTGGTCATGATTCGTGACAACAATGAATGATGACGAAGACCGTACAACGGCACTTCTATAGTCCTTCTCCATTGTGACGGTTGTGGTTCCGTCGCTGAAGGTCAAGTATGCCGCCGTTGTTGGCGCCGTCGGGATCTTGTCGATAATTTCTGCCAGAGATCGCGGAAACATCCTCTGGTTCTCCTGGTAGGTCTTGCCCCAGGGCCATACCCGCGAGCGCGATGGATTTGGAATCAAAACCGGCATAAGGCTTTGTCGCAGGAGACTTGATATAGAGCGGCGAAGACCAAGTAGGACCAGCAAATGGTTGGAATAGAACGACATGTTCTTCCTGGTATCGTGAACAGGCCGGAAGTTCAGAGACACGCTAAGATTCTTTCTCACGCCCGTCAAGACACCAACGAAACCAACGTATGTGATACTCGTGGCCAGCACCCTATCTGTCTCTGGACTTTTGACGTACTCTAATTGCACGACCAAGTCCCTAAGGGGATCCATGCCCCAATCAAGGGCACGAAAGTGTTCCATCTTCCTGTATCCATTGTCATCCACTGTCCTTACTCCACCACTCGTGCATCCCATGAGCAGGTCAAGCAGCACGTTGAATGACACGAGGAGGTACATTTCAATGCCAGTCACTCGACTGATGCCACGAAGTTCTTCTGTTTCCTCTGCGGAGTAAAGGCCCCGTAGACAAAGTCGGGCCAGCCGGTGAACCATTGCCACGGGGATCTTTGGATGGACCGACATGACCAACTCGTCGAATAGACCAACAAGGGACCGCATTTGGTCTCGATAGATGGTTGCTAGCTCGACATACCGTTCTGCTGGTGCAAGAGTGAGATCTATCTTATGGATCGGCGGAGCGCACCCCTTCATTGTGTCTGTATATCTCTGAAATCCGTTTGTTCTTTAGATATCAAGCGAGATCGTTTATCGTCAGCTAATGAAAAAATGAGGAAATCGACGCGTGTCTCCAACAAGACGGAGACAAACCAAGCTGCCTATCCAGCAAGCGTAGTTGAGGCTGAAGCCAACACTGCTGAGATTGTTCGACAACAGAACACCACCACAGCGAAGAGGTTAGCTTCGAGGGGAGACCGGCCAGGGGAAACTGGTAGGTACGCATTTGGCTACAGCTATGCTCTTGATATCTTCGTTCAATGCCAGCATGATAAGAAAAAGAGAGAGATTGTACAAGGATCCCACGTCAACAATAGTAATAATACATACCACGATCGGCGGATCTGGGCGGTGGGACCGAGCTTCTTTTCTTCCGGAACGTCATAGAAAACTACTGCGACTCCACGTAAGAAATGCGATTCTCGACACACTGCGCTCACACATTCGGACGGCGCCCGGCCATTGAGCAAAAGGAAAAATGGACAGTTGCATACAATAACTGCTGACACAGAGTGCGAAGCTGATTACCTCCGAAAACAATACCAATGCCGCCATCCGACTACGATGACTGGGCAAGCGGTTCGGCCGAGGCGGCCCCTCAACAATCGCATCAATCTGGGGAATCGTCGGACCTCGCTGGAGATGAAATGTCTGATGCGGAATACAGCTACCTGATGAACTACCCCGAGGAGGTCGACTACTACGCCTTGCTCGGTCTTTCCCGCAATCCTCCCCCGACCGATGCGGAGATCGGCTCAGCCTATCGAAATTTGATGCTGAGTTTCCATCCGGACAAACAACCCGCGAACTTGCGCGAGGCGGCTCAACGACAGTTTAGTCGGATACAAGAGGCGTACGAGACCCTCATCGACCCGAAGAAGCGGACAGTGTATGATCTTCTTGGAGCGGAGGGTGTTCGTGAAGAATGGGATGCTGGAGGCGCTATGGGTCGTGGCGGCGAGGCAGAGCGCCAGCAGCTAGGTGTCAGGGCGCAGACGCCTCAGGAGTTCCGTCGCTGGTTCTTGGAGACGATGAAGATGCGCGAGAGGAAGGTGGTGAACAGTCTGGTACAAAGTCGGGTAGGTGGATGATGCTTCGTGGCTGCATGTAACCCGATTCAATGTTTCTTGAATGGATACATGAGGAAACTCCTTGGATGAGAGCTCAATGAATTCATTGAGATTCAGTGTGAAAAATGGGGTATAAGACTATCATGATACTGACATTGTTCTTTCCGAAAGGGCTCCATTACGCTAGGGATTGACGCTTCGTCCCTAATCTCCGTCGATGAAGACGGGGATATTCTCATCCAAATTCCTGACGTCCGGGCATCATCATACGCTTTGGGATACAGCTTCAGAGCTCCTCTTCCGATTCCACGGAAATTGGACAGTGCAGAAGATGAAGATGAGGAGCTCCCGAGTAGCTCTACGGAGAAGGATCAGGCTCTGCAGCAAGCTGACAGTGTGGAGATGCTCATTAGTGCAGGCATTACTGGCAAGATACAACACTTAGTGCAAGAAGCTAAGGTGAAATATAGTGATGGCCATCAAGAGACACAGCTGGTATGTTACTCTCGTCGAAGAGTACCAGGTTTCCTGCTGACACACAATAGGTTCCCCTGCCACTCATTCTAGCTGCCGAGAACATAACTCTTGGAGCCAGTGTCAGTCATGGTCTTGGGGACCTCGCAAGTTCAAAAGGGTTCCTGTGTAAACGTCCATTTTCATTCCTCAGTGATGCCACTGTCACTGTGAAGGCTTTGGCACTACCTACCCCAACTGTTGAGACAGAGTTTACAAAAGCGTTCACCCCAATTCCTGGAACACAACCTTTCAATGTCAGTCTCACGACCACTTTTACAAGATCGATCTTCAAGTTACTCCCAACAGTTGGGCTCCAAGTGACGAAGCGAGTCGGCCAAAGACAGATTGCTTTTTGCTCTTGGTCGAGCGGGCCTATACCCTGGCCAGTTATCATACAGCGAATACTCCTACCATTCGTCGAGCTGGGGATGGATGTGGGGACTGGACTAGCTATCCAGAACCAAATGAGTAAGCTTTCAATTGGCTTTCTCTCTTTGGCCGACCGAACAAAGGAGACCGTAGATTCGGACGAGGATGATGAAGATGTCGAACACACCGAAGTTAAAAAGACAAGGCAAAAGCAGAATGCAGCCGAAGCTTGGCAATTTCAAATCGAGGCGTCTCCAGCTGGAGGCGGCTTGTCATGCGGTTATGCACGAAACATCTTTTCTGGTCAGCCGGCTGATGATATTGTGCGATCCGAATGGAGCTCCGAAGGCCATTATCCTTTGTCACCTCCCAGCGAAACACGATCTGTACGACTTGAAGTACAGACCACCGTGGGATTTGATCTTTCCCTGGGTTGGACTATATCCGGAGTACGTCGGGTCGGCGACTTCAGCCGCGTGGGACTCGGAATCGGTATCGAAGCGGAGAAGGGGCTTGTCATGGCGTTTACCTGGAGCAGACTTGGTCAAACGATCAAGCTCCCGATTGTTATTTGCGGTGCGGAGAGTGTCAATGCGGACGTTGCCGCCCTTGCAGTCATCGTTCCGTGGGTGGCATACTGCGCAGTGGAATTCGGTTTCATTCGTCCGCGAGAACGCAAGAAGCGGCGACTCGCAATCGCAAAACGGCGGAAGGAGTTGACGAAGTTGATACCGAAGAAGAAAGCCGAAAGCCAACAAGCGATAGAGCTCATGACCGAGCAGGTCCGTCGACGGCAGGCGAGGGAAGAACGTCAAGGCGGGCTGGTCATCACCAGGGCGGAGTATGGCTATATTCCACCCGCGAACAAGAAGACGAAGGGCAGTGCAGCTGAAAGCAAGATCATCGATGTAACGATCCCTGTAGCCGCATTGGTGGACCATGGCCAGCTAGTGATCACCCGCGACATTAACAAGGTCTGTCCAATTCAATCTGCTCTGGATTTCAATCAGCTAACATCTGCTCAGTTCCAAATCCTGGGATTCTATGATCCAGCTCCGTTTCTGCCGAAGACGCTGAAGATCTGGTACAAGTTTGGTGGCAAAGATCACTTTGTCGAAGCAAGTGATTCCGAAGCCGTCACCTGTCCGATGCGCTCACATCTATCAAGCTGAGGACACTTGTCTCGACTCAGTTATATATATATACATTTGCTTTCATTCGATTATATTTCCCCAAGCTCACCTAGAAGGTCGAGATCAGTGTCGTCTCCGACACGAAATTCATTCCGCTTCCAACATCAGAGATACAGCACCATTGACCTGCGCCTCAACGACTTCCTCATCAAGTCCGTTTCCCGCTACTGTGGAGTTTCGTTTGGTTATTTTAATTTAGGATAGAAGGACTTCCCACAGAGGAACGATTGTATACGACTTTTGAAGCTAAACTACGATCAGCAATCTTGTTCTGTCGGTTGCTGGCTAGTCCAGCAATCCTAGTAATCATTCTAAACGGTGAAAGCCTCAATGTATAATATGACGGTTTTTATGAACTTTTCTTATTCTGTGCATGGGAATATGTGCGTAAATCTGCAGCCTATGTGAAATGACGTCCAGTAGGTACGCATGCCAAAAGGACCAGGCCAGTAATGAACTTCGATGATTTGCCCGTAAAGATAAAAAAACTGGTAGAATGCAGAAACGCTACTCCTCTACCGGAGTACTTCATCTCATACATACGGAGTAGGTCCAGAAAGCGAAGACGTAGTCTCAAAGTTACTACAGCGGGCTGGAAGTACCAAACGCGCATCTCCGCCTCATCGGAAGAAGCAAAAGCATCGAACGCCAAAACGGTTCGACCTTCATCATTAAATTTCTCCATTAACTCCAACTCTTCAACAGCCCTGACCATGACGTCCATTGCTGCGGGGCTTTTTAAATCTCTACCAAAGCCGAAATACACCGGCGAAGAAGAGGAGATTCCCCAACATGCACAGCCTCGTGGTCCTCGGGTCGTTGGCGCCGACCAACTCGACGAGACACAAGTTGTTTTGAGGGTACGTGATAGATGAGGTGCCGCTTGGTCATTGCGTGTGACACGCGATATCTGACATTCTGATTTTACAGAGAACCGGCCCTCCGCCATACGGTAATCGCACAGGATGGCGACCACGAGCTCCAGAAGATTTCGGCGACGGTGGCGCGTTTCCCGAGATTCTAGTCGCGCAGTATCCCCTCGACATGGGTAAAAAGGGAACTTCATCTACGTCGAACGCGTTGGCCGTACAAGTTGACGGAGAGGGCAAGGTCAAGTACGATGCGATCGCACGCCGAGGTCACAGCGAGAACCGGATCGTCCACGCCTCCTTTAAAGATCTGATCCCGCTCCGCCAACGAGTCGATATGGGAGAAGTCTCGCTCGATCGTCCATCGGAGGAGGAAGTCGCAGCGCAGATGGAAAAGACCAAGAATGCGCTGGCACGCTTGGTTGAAGGGGCGGTGGCGGCCCAAAAGCCCAAGAACGTGAAAGGTGGCCGACGCGCGGAACCGACTTTTGTTCGCTATACGCCTGCGAACCAGATGGGAGATACAAGTCGCAAGAATGATCGTATCATGAAGATCGTGGAGAGGCAGCAAGATCCGATGGAGCCGCCGAAATTCAAATACAAGAAGATCCCCCGAGGACCGCCATCACCGCCTCCGCCCATCATGCACTCTCCTCCTCGAAAGCTTACAGCGGAAGACCAGGAAGCCTGGAGGATCCCGCCACCTGTCTCGAATTGGAAGAACCCGAAGGGCTATACTGTTCCGCTGGACAAGCGTTTGGCGGCAGATGGCCGCGGTCTACAAGATGTTACGATTAACGATAAATTCGCCCAATTTGCCGAAGCCCTGTTCACAGCCGACAGACATGCTCGCGAGGAGGTGAGGTTACGTGCGCAGATGCAGCAGAAGCTGGCGGAGAAGGAGAAGGCAGAGAAAGAAGAGCATCTGCGCATGCTTGCGCAGAAGGCTCGCGAAGAGAGAGCAGCTTTGAGCCGGCGCGAGTCCCGCGCGCACTCTCGTTCGAGAAGCGTCAGCCGCAGCCCCTCCGCATATTCCTCTCGGTCTGCAACCCCTAGCGAGGACGAAGAAGCCGCCCGCGAACGTGAACGGATGCGCCGCGAACGACGACAAGAAGCAGAGCGTCAGCTTCGTCAATCGCGTATGGGGGCCGAAAGACGCATCCAGGTGATGGCTCGGGAGCAGAACCGTGATATCTCGGAGAAAGTGGCCCTGGGGATGGCCAAGCCGACGCAGAGTTCGGAGTCCATGTGGGACTCTCGTCTCTTCAACCAGACGAGCGGGTTGCAGGCTGGATTCAACGAGGACAATCCGTATGATAAGCCGTTGTTTGCCGCGCAGGACGCCATCAACAGCATCTACCGGCCGCGGGCCCAGCTGGACGCCGACGATGACGATGCCGGCGAGGGAGAAATGAGCAGGATTCAAAAGACCAATCGATTCGAGGTTCTCGGCAGGGCCAAGGAGGGCTTCCGCGGCGCCGCTGATGCGGAGGTAAGAACAACCATTTCGTCTTCTGCTGGTATGACAAAACCCCCAGAACTAACAACAATCTGTCTAGGAACGTGACGGTCCCGTCCAATTCGAAAAGGACACGACCGATCCCTTTGGAATCGATAGCATGATTGCCGATGTGACAGGCGGAGCGGGCCAGAAACGCTACGGCATCCAGGAAGTCGAGCGTGAAGAGCGCGGGTCGAAGCGGGCGAGAGTGGATGATGATGAGTAGTTTGGGGCATATGGATTGTAATTTTACGCTTCTATATTTTTTTCTGACTCGGATGAACTTTCCCCGATCACATTGTGAAAAACGAAAAGGCAAGGGATATGTCCAATTGGTCTGGTTTATGCATCCAGGGCGTTCTCTTCTTCGACTTGTGCCGTCATTCTTCGGGTCTCTTACAGTCGAGCTTATCTTCGCCAGAATCTGGCACTCGCAATTGAGCAGATGGTGGAAAAGATTGTTGATTTCTGGTGAAAAGATACCACAGATATTGATGATGCTATATTCTGCTTTCTAGTTTCTGGACACGTGCAACTTCTTCTGTCGGAATACGGCAAGACTTCCAAGGTTCATCGGTCAAATCTCCTGGTTTGAGCGGGCGAGATTGGCCAGAATGGCTCTTCCGTTGCATTATTACTCCATAGCACCCAAGCATGTAAACAGGAGTGTCATTCGGAAATAATTCGCGCTGGACCAGACATATAGTACGGAGTACTTCTGAGTTAGTATGGATGCATCCATCTTTTTTATGCCGAAGCGCCCCAAGCGGAGGCTGTTCACTTATCAGTCTTCTGACAGAGGTCCCCTCTGCATATTCTGGATACTTCTGGACAACCTGCTGGCTAATTTTATACATTCAGAGTGAGCTGTCCCATGTGAGTGATTGGATGGACGTAGCCACATGCATAAACCCATGTCCTGCAGGCCATCTGGTCTTGACGTGCTCATGTTGCATCAAAACCTTCAGCAGAGGCGCCTAGCGCGGTGGCGCTGGTGAGGATCTGATCTGAAATTCTGGATCATTCAATTTAGTTATAGCTAGCTTGTTGCAATTTTACAGAATGACTTTTTTTATCTCTTCAACTCAACTGATAAGAACTGATTAACGAAAGCACATACGGTGGGACCTCAAGATAAAGCCTGGCGATCCACTCGTGCGACAAATGCGGAGCGTGGAAGAGGTTCCCATTTCACAAAGGGATTTGCTAAAATATCTTCCAGGGCAGAGATCAGATTCGGATCCGTTGGGGGAAAAGAGAGGGCATTATATATATACTTATATATACATGCTTGGTCAGATTCCCATATCATTGTCAGCTTCCACCCCTTGACTTCCTTTGGGCCAACTTTCGTTCATGGTGTCACTCTTCGTCGGAGGAGATCCAAGGGACAATAGAGCGCAGTTCGGCTTCCCATTTGATCTTCCAGAGGGTATGTACGGAGTAATATGATAAGGGAAGTGTGGTTCTCCTGTTGACTCATTTATCATTGTCAGTTCCGCTCCCGGCTCGAGTTCGGCTTCTGCTTCGGTCCCGACTGATAATGCCGTACTCCAGACTGCAAGCTGGAAGCCATGGAATTCTTTCATTTATAATCTGATTCCGACAATAATATTACCTCAGTTATTCTGTTGTTGGATCGATCTCAAGTACTAGTATCCAGTGAGGTTCTGTCCGGACAGTCTGTTACTCTTGTGTCATACATAATACTATCCTCTCTGCTGACAATGGCGTGAACCCCATATTAGAATCATGACAACTCAGCTCCAGTGGTTTCAGAAACAAAAGAGGAAAAAGAGAAAGGCTGAGAATGAGCATTACTGCTGAGAAGAGTGCTTCACGTACATTTATTGATCCGACAATTGCAGTGGGTTCTGCATTGCCAATCTATCTCACCACCATCACCATAGCGATCTCCAGCCTGGCAGTTATCGAGAATATCTTGTGCAACGACATCACATCCCTATTGCCAGCCAGGTTCTTGGTTTGTGAATCCCACAAACGGCCATAGACTTGTCTTTGTTTTGGTCTGCGACTCGTCTGCTCCTGGCTTCGCGACTACAACCACGTTTCATCAAATCCAACCTCATCGAGTACCTTGGATCTGTCCTGCGAGAATTCCAAATCCTCGAATAAATCCGTGAAGATGGATCAGCCTTTTTCTGCGATGTCCGCCCATGTCCAGTTCATGGTGAGTTTGTGATCCCCCTCGCTGATGTCGCTGGGATTATCTTGGTCCTGTTGGTGCATCACGGCCGTTGATCATGCATCCGAGAGTCCCCCATTCAAGTAGGTCTCGCTAATTCTCATTTGCCATCGAGTAGGACGACAGTCTGGCTCTGGTGCACATCCCAGTGGACATTTATCCATTTTTCGTTCAGCCGATTCTGCAGCTTCTCTACTATGAAGTGCCCCCAGTTGCAGACTCTGGTAGCGAAGACGGGGATGACAAGAATGAAGAGAGACCGGGAGAACCTTCAAGACCAGCTTTCTTCAACTTCTCCCTGACCCCAGTTGAATGCTCGGTTATGTGCCCCAGACAACTGGCGGAATTGTACTTCCGACCTGCGATCGAGAAGTTCAACCAGATCAAAGGCTCCGCCACGAGTCCCGTCACGATAAGCGAGGAGGATTACACCGCTATGCAGGTCTTTGGCTCAGGTCTCTCGGCCAGTCAGCGCGTACTGGAACTGACAAGTCCGTTAGCCATGGCAGGAATGTATGACCGAACCGAAATCCCTTCAATATCGCTTGAGGAAAAAGAAGAAACAACGGGATCAGGCTGACGAGACTTGCAGTTCCATTTTCTTCATCTCCACCTACTGGGCAGACTACATCATAGTCCCCCTCCGCTCTAAGGAGCAGGTGAGATCCACTCTTGAAGAGCGTGGGTACGTATTTGAGAAAGCGTCCGAGTCGTTCACCAACCGCAACGAGCCCGAATTCGAAATCAGCAAATGTTTCGACTCACTGTCGATCTCGCACTCCACGCAGCTTCCCCCCGGAGCTCCTCCTGCACCGTCCCTGGCAGAGTTGGAGAAGCGCACATTCTCGTCGCTGCGGAAGCATCACATCGAACCCTACGTGGATAAGAGCATCCGCTTGGTGTCCTGCATCGCCCACAACCGCTTCAACGACGACTCGAGCTCCCTGTCCATCCTCCGCGAAGCGCTCGCCACCGCGCTGCTCGTCGACAAACCACGCTTTCTATCGTTCACCATGGCGGCCGCCGACCAGGCAGGCTCTCTCCTCTTGGAGAAACGCCTCTTGCCCCGATTCGACAACGACACCGACTCGACTGCCGGGTTCCCCCACGATGCCAGCCTGCTCATCGGCAATAAAGTGGACATCCTCGTGCCCATCACCCTAGATCTGAGCGATCTTTCCCTCGAAGCCACGGGCATCGTCTGCGGCCTCGCCAGCCGACTGGCAACTGCCACCAAGGCGCGAGACCAAGATCCTACCACTACCAAACGGCCCACCACGAGAGACTCATCCAGCTCCAGTCTCGGACCTACCGGCGTGGGGTTTCGCGAACATAGACTTTCCCTCGGTCATGACGTCCCGCCAATCCAGCCACTGCATAACTTGAAGCCGATTGTCAATCCCGAGCCGGAGGTGGTTGAGATCAGCTTCTTGAGCACCGCCCGCGCTGGCACCATTATCGTCGGAGAGAACGAGCTGCATCGTGCCGTGGCAGCGTTGGACGCCGAGAGTCGCGAGCCGGAGGTTTCCAAGGAGGCTTGATTGATGACTCACTCAGGGTTAACAACAATCTTCGCAATGTTGCGGGTGAGGCCCGCCTTGTAGCGTGATTGATGATGCTGATGGTCTGAACAATCAGTAGCAGCCATGTCTGAGGAGTTTGCTTTATGAGTTTGACACACACACACATCTTCTGCTTTCTCTGTTTCCAGTCATGATCACAGATATCGAATTGTACACTTCTGCATCTCAATCTACCGCATAGCAGCTTGGCGATGGTTGGGATTTGGAGAAAAACAAATTGACAAAAGTTGTTGATAAGCTCTCTCTACTTATTCTACATTATGGTTGGTAAAAACTCATGAACAGTTTCAAACCTTTCTTTTCTTCCCTTCAAAGTAAATTGAGTTGTAGCATACAAAAGGTACAGACCTTAAGCCCCGTTAGAGCTGTTGTCATAAGTATGAATAAATTCTTTGCTTTTGACTGAATTTATCATAGAATCCACAACTCTATTGAATCAAATCGTGGTGACGACGTACAGCCATTT
The DNA here is from genome assembly GCA_000787455.1 of Evansstolkia leycettana. NCBI lineage: Eukaryota > Fungi > Ascomycota > Eurotiomycetes > Eurotiales > Aspergillaceae > Evansstolkia > Evansstolkia leycettana. Next base: position 101,827 of record JSYV01000123.1, on the reverse strand, counting down.
GTATGGGTTACTACCAGAATTCAGGCTGAATGTGTGCAGTAAGGTCCCCAAGTGCAGCCAGGATGGAAGTATCAATTCCACTACTGAAATGAAAACTGAAGGGAATCCAGAATCCCTATATCTGTTCTTTATCTATCTCTAGTATAATCGCCCCCTATTCAAACATGGATAATACACCCATGTCTAGATGTGGAGTTTTCAAATACAACGCCAAGTTGCATATGATCAACATCCTCCAGGCCAGATCTAGTCTACAAAGCCTCATAGACGTACAAGGTCGAGTTATGCTGATCAGGAATGGCGTAGATCCTAAGCTTACCGTCAACCACAGCGACGTCTACCGGGTTCTGAGTCAAGGAAACGCCCGTATCGCTCGTCAGCCCAATCGGGATCTCCCACAGGGGCAGCATGGTTTCCAAATCAACCAGGGCGAGGCCACCGAGGTTGAAAGAGGGCGTGGAAGTAATAGTAGCCACCCCACCACAGAGCATGACTGGTCTTGCGCTGGTGTTTTTGTCGTCGTTCTTCGTCGAAGCAGAACTGCCACTGCCGGGTATGACATGATGGCCGAGAAATTTGCAATCCTGGTAGTCGACAAAGAATGATGGATTAGCCGTTGATGTCTGCGGAGGCGTGAATTTCGGCAGAGGTGCAAATCCTCGCGGATAATCCTTCAACGACCATGTCGTTGCGTTGCGAGCACCCCAGTTCAGCGTGACTAGGGTGTCAGCAATGGTATCGTGTACGATGCCACCGTTGTGATCTGCAGTACGGAAAAGAGGTGTCTGATCCAAGGTAAGTGGATCGATGCGCACGATGGTCGCTGTGCTGTTGGGCCGATACTGCGCGAGGGTAAGCCATATAAAGCGACCATCGTAGTCGATACCGCCACCGTGATACTCGATGGCGTCGGGTTGATTGAGGGTTGCATTAGCGATGAGATTTCCCTGGCCGTTGTAAACGAGGATATGCGCGAAACCTGCACCTGGAGTGAGGTCGGTGCCGTTGATGGTGTGGTTGAACTTTTCCGTCGGGACGGTCCATTGCCCAGCAGAGACGAAGTAGCGGTCATCGCTCAAACGAACCATACCTTCAGGTTCGCCGGTGTCACCCTCCAAGACGGTCTTTGAGACGAGGGACCATTTCGTCGAGCGATCGAGGCTCGTGAACAATTGGACGATCGACGCCCCGTCAGATGTCGCATGAGAAGGAGGAAGGTGATTGTTCTCGACGAATGGCTCGTTGGCACGAGCGACAGTGACATTCGTTGCAGTGCCAATTGCCGCGAAGGCAGCTGCGCAAATTAGATGGGAGACTCGCATCGTTCAATATCTCTCAGTGTCCGTATACCCAAGTCGAGCGATGGAAAGGAGGGCTATTGATGAAATGGGTGCAGCATGGAAGCTTTAAAAGCATCCGAGGAGTCCCCGGGAAAGCAAGAAAATGCCAAAGAACATTCCGTTCCGTATTTCACAGCCAGCTTCGTGATGTTTGGCGAGAAATATGATTTGATCTGTTGCGATGACCCACGCCAAGGTGGGACACTGCGCGGAGCACGTTCTCGAGGTGCAAAGAGCTGTTTGTTGGCTTCCCTTCGCCCAGAACAGTCTACTACGAGAGATCAATAATGCCGCAATCTCTCAACTGTAGACCTTGACGGTTCCTGATGTCACCATAGTTAGCATGAAGCCCCGATGCCGGAATCGATCAATGCAACGTAAATTGAAAGGAACCCATAATCCTACCATCAGCACATCCACCAGCCCAACATCCTCCCTTCTCATTCCACGTCACACAACTAACCACCTTCACTCCTTCACCAGCAGGTACAGTCGCAATAACTTCACCACTCAGAACATCCCAAGCGAAGACACAAGCTTGCGAAGAGGAGCCTTTCTCCGATTCACTGCCACTCAGCACGACAGCATCCCCTTTCGCAAAGACAGATCTAATCCTCAACTCGCTATTGCGATACTTAGTGCCATCACCACCAAACGCCTTGAGAAGCTTCCCATCATCCCGATCAAGCATACGGATCCTTCCATCCAACGTAGACACTAACAAGGCATTCCCATCCGCCGAGCACCGCACACTCGTCACCGGATGCGCGAGGACGTCAACCGTCGTCCGGCCCATGCGGACATCGTAGATGCGAGCGCGGCCATCGTAGCTCCCACTCGCGATGGAGTACGTAGGCATGTGAACGTGTAGTGACGAGACGGTGTCGCTAGCTTCAGTAAGGGTTTGGATGGGCTTGTGGGAGTTGGAGCGCGTGTCCCATATATTGATGGTAGTATCTGCGCTGCCTGTGCTCATTCAAACGATCAGCATTTTTTCCCATATAGAAACACTGAAAAAAATCATAGAGAGGAAATGGAGTAGGTATATATTATACCAGAAACAACCACCGCATCTCCCTCGCCCGCAAACTGCACCGCCTCTACCCGTGAATTATGCCCACTCCATCTCCTGATAGTTCCCCCCTGTTCGACGTCCCACAAAAACACCAATCTATCTCCACCGACACTGGCAAATCGTGAGTTGTCCGCCGCTACGGCGACATCTAGCACCGAGTAACCATGTGCCTCGTATTTCTGGATCGGGGCTGTCGTCTCCGAAACAGATGAAGGAATTGCACGAGAGAGATGGATGGAACGATCAGACGAGCCAGTTAGAAGATATGTTCCGGGATAGCTGGAGAAGGTGACGGCATTCACAGGTCCTAAAAAGAAAAAGAATCATGGCGGGTGTCAGACAGAACAGATTCTAGCTGGAAGCTGAGCTTCGCTGGATGCGGGGAAGAACCAGCGTACCATTGTGCGTTTTGAGGGTGTGTACGAGTTTTGTAGGAAATCGAGTCGTCGCAGGCATCGAGAAGCTTTATTGGAGAGATTGACGCATGAAAGCAGAGGCTGGCTGAAGGTAAAGGATTAATTCGATCGGCGTGTTATTTTCGCTGCGAGGAGCTGCCTTCGAAGTGGATGGACGGAACATGGAGCTGCCCAAAATGCGGAGCTTCAACTCTGCCTTATCTTCCCACGTCATGGTCTACAGTAAAACGATCCATACTGGAGTCTGGCTACTCTTCCTGACTGCAGAGACCTTCCATGTAGGTCCTGTGTAAAGATAACAGCGACAATTAAATTCGTGTTGACACGCTACGAGGTGGGTTATTATCAGGGTTGTCGAAGAACCCATCGCTAGCTACCAGTGAAAAATAAAAATAGCGAAAATGAAACCAGCGCACTGCATTCAGGCACGAATGCCCACAAGTTGTGTGGCTTTCCCCGAGCGCGCAAAGAAAGACCGAGAAATGGGGTAATCAAGGATAAACAACAGGAGTCGAGGCGCATGCATAAAATTCTACGCTCCTTTTAAACGCTCCGCTGAGAATCACCACCGCGCTGCCATGACTCCATCCACTTAGCGGCGTCCGTGACTCCGGGTCGTGGAGCCTTGCAACTGTTCGATTTCCTGCTCGAGTTGCTTGATCCTGTTGGTTGGTTAGCAGTGTTCAAAGGATGCACAAAACGAATTGGGTCAACATACGCAGCGTGGGTGGCTTCCAAGTCCTTGTTGAGACGGTCTCTCTCGGCGATGAGCTTCTGCTCCCACTGCCTGAAGCGCTGCTCTTCGATCTTGACCTGCTCGGTGAAACGCTTGCGCAGAGCCTCCTCTTCTTCCTTGAACTTGGGGTTGTCCAGCTTCCGGGGACGAGCTTCGCCGAACTTTCTAGTCTCCATCTGCTGGGCGCGGTAGGCCTCGTAGTGCTGCTCCTCGGTGGTATGAATCAGGTCCAGCATGTGAGTCCGGATCAGGATAGAGCGGAGCTTCTTGAAATCGCAGTGGTCTTCGTTCTCGACCTCGGCAACACCCCAAATGTATTGACGACCCTTGACGACACGGCCGTCGGCAGTCTTGACGTCCTTCTCGGATCCGATCACAGCGAAAGGCATGGCAGCCATCAAGCTGCGGGCGTGTGCAGCGGCATGTTCATCATCCTCTTCAATGGGTGGAGTATAGATCTTGATGCCCTGAGCTTCGATGACAGCACGGATCTAGAAACAGAGGGTCAGCCTGAATCTCGAAGCAACCGAATGGCTACGTGGTCTGTCTCACTCTCTGTTTGAATCTGGCCAGGTCAGACGGGCTGAGAGTGTCGGCCTTGGCGATGACGGGAATCAAGTTTACACGAGAGCTGAGGCGCTTCATGACTTCAATGTCAAGGGGTTTCAAGGTGTGGCCGGTGGGTCTGATGAAGTAAAGGCAGGCGTGGACACGCATGTCGATCTTGTCTGTACGGCGCGGCTGCTGCTCTTGCAACATGTAGGATTCGTGCTGATCATCGAGGAATTCAATGATGGGCTGCCAGGAGTCGCGGTTGTTGACATAGTCTCCGAAGCCGGGGGTATCAATGACGGTCAAGCGGACTGTGAAGTGTCACCGGGATTAGCGTGCGCTAAGGAGAGAGAGAGAGCTCTCATTGCTAGCGACAAGGTACCTTTGAAGAACTTCTCTTCGAGCTCGGCCTTGGTGATCTCGATCTCCACGGTTCTGTCAATTTGCTTCTGGTGGCGGCGCTTGTGGTCGGCATAGTTCTTGATGGTGGTCGAGAACAAGGTGTTGATGAAAGTGGTCTTTCCCAATCCCGACTCTCCAGCAACCTGCGGCCATTAGCGCTGCCATGTCACCTGCAAGTACAATGGCCATTGAAAGAACCCACCATAATAGTAAATGCTGCACCCCGCTTAGCGACAATCTTGTGACTGCATCAATTGCGTTAGAACGCGGTCGCAACTGTTCCAATTCGTGGAGATACATACCGCTGGTTAGGAAGCTATTCGAGGCGAACTGTTAGTGGGAATCCCCCAATGAATTAAAACATAAAGAGTCAGTGATCACTTACATTGGCAATGCCAATGGGAGAAGCAGTCTCTGAAGTGGTAGGGGCCATGGTGGGCGAACGGTATAGAGGACGCCTGGATTAGGATTAGAGACGTAGTCGAAGTCGATGGAAAGGATGCAGTGGGGAGTTCGTGTTCAAGAGCAAGCGTAGTGGCCAACGTCGATTTGGACCCAATTTTAGGAGAGGATAGAACAAAAGAGAACACGAGGGACGAACTATAGCTCGAGGGAGACAGCTTCAAACGCGACCAGTCGTGAGGTGTAGCAGCATGGAGTATGTATTAAGTTGTTGCTGCTACTTAAAGGTGGTGCTTTCCTGCCCCTGAAATCAAGCCAAAGTTCCCTTTCAGGAGTTGGTGCTACTGTCACTGAGCCCCGGATCGTCCTATCCCCGAACAGGACTAGGGTGCCTTACCTAAGCGTGCTTATCGATGAGCTGCTTTCTGGATGGCAGTTTATCTGCATAATTTTTGAAGGCCAGAAGAAAGCATCACATCACGTCCAGCTGCGATCGCAGCACCCAGCGACCATGAAGACGGATTTCAAGGTGCGTCTTGGTGTTCTTGACTCATTCCCTTTTACCACCAGTGTCTAATATGAGGTTGTGCGATAGTTCTCCAATTTATTGGGAACGGTCTACCGCAAGGGAAATCTCCTCTTCACGCCCGACGGCACCTGTTTGCTCTCCCCAGTCGGCAACAGGGTCTCGGTTTTCGATCTCGTGCAGTATGTATATCTCTTGCGTATATTCGGAACTGTTGTCGAGAGCATTGGCCCTAATTGTGCTCCTCTACTTCCTACAGCAACACTTCTTATACCCTCCCATTCGCACACCGCACGAACATCGAGCGTCTTGATCTTTCGCCCAAAGGGAATCTTTTACTTTCGGTTGACCAGAATGGCCGCGCCATCCTGACGAATTTCCACCGACGGATTGCGATCCACCACTTTTCTTTCAAATCGCCGATTACCGCACTCAAATTCTCCCCATCCGGTCGACACTTTGCCGTCGGTGTGGGCAGACGGCTTCAGATCTGGCACACTCCTCCTACTCCCGGCACCGAAACCAATGGCGAGATCGAATTCGCCCCATTTGTTCTTCACCGTGACCTCGCCGCGCACTTTGATATCATCTACAATATTGAATGGTCTAGCGATTCGCGCTTCTTGCTCACCGCGTCCAGAGATTTGACAGCGCGGATATGGAGTTTGGATCCCGAGGAAGGGTTTGAGCCGACTGCTTTGGCAGGACACCGGCAAGGTGTAAAGGCGGCATTCTTTTCAGCAGACCAGGAATCGGTAAGTCTAGTCCAGAGACCTTAGAAAATATTGTCTGACTCTGGGTTGGGTAGATTTACACTGTCAGCAAAGATGGTGCTCTTTTCAGGTGGGAATATGTCGCAAGAAAGGACCCAGAGACCGACGAGGAGATCTCCGACCCTCGGTGGAGAATTGTCAAGAAGGATTATTTCATGCAGAACGATGCCAAGGTCAATTGCGCGGCTTTCCATGCACCCTCCAACCTGTTGGTAGTGGGCTTCTCCAACGGCCTGTTTGGTCTGTATGACCTTCCGGAGTTCAACATGATCCATCTTCTGAGGTATCTATAGATTATACGTCGAGGGACCCCTCTCTGTGGATTCAACTAACTGCGTGCAGTGTGTCTCAGAGCAATATCGATTTTGTGACAATCAACAAGTCTGGCGAATGGCTGGCCTTTGGGTCGTCAAAACTGGGTCAATTGCTCGTCTGGGAGTGGCAGTCGGAGTCTTACATTCTGAAGCAGCAAGGACATTTGGATTCGATGAATGCGCTCGTCTACTCTCCAGATGGACAGAAGATTGTCACCACAGCTGACGACGGAAAGGTCAAGGTCTGGGACGTAAAATCTGGGTTCTGCATAGTTACTTTCACAGAGCACACGAGCGGCGTCACCGCCTGTGAATTCGCCAAGAGAGGCAATGTCTTGTTTACTGCGTCGTTGGACGGGTCTGTCAGAGCATGGGATCTAATCCGTTACCGCAATTTCCGCACATTTACCGCACCATCTCGACTGTCGTTTTCCTCGCTGGCTGTGGATCCTAGTGGCGAAGTCGTCTGTGCTGGTTCACCTGATTCGTTTGATATTCATGTTTGGTCCGTGCAGACCGGTCAGTTGCTAGATCAATTGTCTGGTCATGAAGGACCTGTCTCTTCGTTAGCCTTTGCAGCGGACGGAAGTCACCTTGTCAGTGGAAGCTGGGACCATACAGTGCGAATATGGAATATCTTTGGACGGTCTCAGACCAGTGAACCCCTGCAGCTCATGTCCGATGTTCTCAGCGTCGCATTTCGACCAGATGGAAAGCAGATTGCCGCGTCGACTTTGGATGGCCAATTGTCTTTCTGGTCCGTCGACGATGCTGTGCAGGAGAGTGGTATCGACGGTCGCCGTGATGTCTCGGGAGGACGGAAGATCTCTGATCGTCGAACGGCCGCAAATGCGGCTGGGACGAAATCTTTCAACAAGATTGTATACAGCGCCGACGGCAGCTGTCTGTTGGCTGGAGGCAACAGCAAATATATTTGTTTGTATGATGTTGGAACTGGCTCCTTGGTGAAGAAATTCACAGTCTCAGTCAATACATCTCTTGATGGTACGCAGGAAATCCTCAACAGCAAGGATCTGACGGAAGCCGGACCGCGCGGCCTCATCGATGAGACGGGCGAAGCATCCGATCTTGAAGACCGTATCGACCGCACCCTTCCCGGTGCGAAACGCGGTGATGCCGGTGCCCGCACCACACGTCCTGAAGTCCGCGTAACATCTGTCGCATTCTCTCCCACCGGCCGAGCATTCTGTGCTGCCTCCACAGAAGGTCTGCTGATCTACAGCCTAGACACGGAATTTGTCTTCGATCCATTTGACCTCGACATCGACATCACCCCGTCTAATATCCTTGCCACCTTGGACGCTGCAAAGAAGGCGTCACGCTCTGGGACCACGGGCGACGAGGACACCTTCCTGAAAGCCCTGATCATGGCTTTCCGTCTCAACGAGTCGAAACTTATCCGCGTGGTCTACGAGTCCATTCCTCCATCCGACATCCCCCATGTCGTCCGCTCCGTCCCCACGGTCTACCTTTCACGGCTCCTTCGTTTCGTGGCTCACGCTGCCGAGGAGACTCCTCACCTCGAGTTCAATCTGTTGTGGATCGAGTCTCTTTTGAGATGTCATGGCAGATACCTCAAGGACAATTCTGGGACATTTGCACCAGAACTGCGTGCTGTTCAACGGGCCATTGATGACATCCGTGACAACCTGAAAAAGTTGACTGATCGGAATTATTACGATTTGAACTATCTGCTCTCAAAGCCGGTGCTTGCTGGCAAACAGACCAAAGGTGCAAGTGCTGTCCAAACACTCGATGATGACAGCGGAGTTGTAGTAACTAATGGAAACGATGAGCACATGGGTGATGTCGACGATGAGGAGGGAGAAGGCGAGTGGATTGGTCTTGAGTGATTGTGGACGGGTTTTGCCGCAATCTATACATTCTTCTTTGCATCTGTGCTTGGCGTTTTCTGTGTATTTTGATATACCTGGAAAGACAAAAAAGGGGTCTACTGAAAAGTATTTAAGGAGTCTGTCTTGTGGTGGTCGGTTTCTTCCATGTAAGTAGACATGTACCTTCTATATCTTGTCCAAATCTATATTTGTTCAGACCATCATTGGAACTCACGGTATCTGTATCTTCCTCTCGCATGACCTTTGTGCAGTTCCTCACCTGGTATCTGCATCTTGTATACATGCCAATATCACACTATTCCTATTTATCATCTACATTCCCCTGCATGAACTAGAAAATTGCCACAGCATTAGGGGGACTAGCCACCCCCCCAGGAACCTTCATCAACCAAAAAAAGTCAGTCACGGTATATCAATCCTCCAACCATACGTCTAGACGAACGATCGTACATACCTTCAAGGGCACACTCGACACAAAAAAAGTCCACCTCTTCCTCCTCTTACACTCCTCCGCCAACTTCTCCAGATCAAACAGCTCCCCAATCGGCATCCCCCAGCCCGCCAAACACCACTGATGCAGCATATGATCCAGAGGCGCCTTAGGCCCCGCAATCGGCGACGTCTCAAAACTAGGCATATCGCCCGCGATAGCCGCGAACTGGTTCTCCCATAACCATCTCAGAGTTGCCTCCCCGGCCTCGACGCCAATGAAGTCTGGAGACTCTCGTTTCGAGATGGCGAGTTCTTCTTCTGGCGAGAGTTTTGTATATGCCGCCGTGAACCCACTTCTGACGAAGAGGATGTCACCGGGGCGAAACTCGATGTTGGCTTCCCGGGCGATTTGCTGCAGTGCCGATAATGGGATAGAGGTGGATTCGAACGCCTGGATCGGGATGGAGTGGCGAGCCGCATAGTCTGCGTAGTCGAGGAGGATCCCGCGGCCGACGATGCCGCCGTGCTCGACCCATGCTGTATTTATTGGATTAGAATTAACGACACTGGGATCGAATTGAAAGGAAGTTGGTAGGGAATCCGGCCTACAATCAATACCAATCACAGGACTTATCTGCAACTCCTCCAATGTATGCCCGTTGAAATAACACCGATGCTTCTGGTTTCCTGGACCGAGTGAACACTTTCTTTCATCAAACGCATACATGGACCTGGGATACTGTCGAAGACAAAAAAAACCTACCATAATGCCTAAATCCATCCCACTGTGAGCTACTCTGGGTATTGAAACAAATGGTATCGTCGTTCACACTCCTCCCAGCCCTGTTCACGAACTCCCTTGCAAACGGTTTCCTGCCGAAACTCGGGTTCTTGATTGCATCCAGCGACAGATCGAGAGACACGCGGACTCCGTCGCGGATCTCTTCTCGAGCTGCTCTCGCCACGGTCTCGGGCGTGAGCAGGTTCAACATGCCCAGTGAGTTGTCCTTGCCGAAGAGGCCCCATGCGTTGCCCTTGGGGCCGGAAGGGTCGAGGGTGAGCTTGTCAAAGGGAGGAATTTGGGTTTGGGCCGGAGACGACATTGTGATTGCGTCTGTCTCGATTTGGCGTCATATAAAGTAGAAGATAGTAGCCGGGGCAGCTTCAGCGGTGATGGGGATGTCAGATTGTCGGGCCGACTATTTTATATACACAGCTTTTTATCAAGGAATGGACTCAGTAAGCGGGAGACGCTCCTGTCAACTGTTAGGACGGAAAGGCTATTATTGACTTCCTCTCGAATTACATACCGAGCATCCTCTAGATTGGGCGAGTAACTGGTTCTTAAACTCCTTCCATATGTACTTGGATAGTTCGTTCCATCGGTGGATTGCCGACAATTCGGAGTCTAGCCGTGAAGAATTCCACAGCATGAAAGCGCAACGTAGAGAGGATATTTATCCGACACAGTTTTAGTTATTGGACTTGTCAGTTCCCCATGCCGTTAGGGGTAGTTGGATTGAAGGACAGCTTTGAAGTCGCTCGCGTGGGGTAATGTGGAGAAGTGCTCGGGTGGATGAACAGCGAGTTTCGCTATGTTACTGTGGTCAAGAATGGATGCCCTTGTGGCTGTTCAATCATAGAATCCCATATCATCTCTATATTGTACAGCAGGCCGCCGTGGTCTCAAGGCTTCATCTGTATCGAAACGGATTAAACACTATCCCATCCCAATATGTATACAATAGTAGGCTGTAGCCCAGAGAGTCGCAAGTCTATACTAGCAATTCTCGCTCGAGAGACACAAGTAAGACAGCAGTCCACCCATGCCAATATAGAGATTCAATTGAACAAAAAAAGAAACACTTGAGAAGCGAGAATGCACAGGATTTTCCATAATCACAAAATGATTAATCAACTTGAACCTGCAACTGCCACGCCTCGGGCCCGGTTTGCACCGCGCCCTCTAAAACCATTGCCACGATCCGATCCGCGACCCCGGCCGCCACGTCCTCCTCGGCGGTCCAGGCCCTGAGGAGGTGGAACGTGAGAATAGTTCTGCGGTCTGAAGTTCGGGTTGTGCTTCATGACTCCCGCGTTGGGGTCGCTGTTATCAACGGCAATATATCCAGCTCGTGTGTAATGCGTGCCTCCACGTCCGCCGGCGCCGCGAAGACCGTTGGGCACGCCTCTGCCTCTCCCACCCCGCGGGGAACTGCCATTCTGCTGCTCTGCTCCATTTGGATGAGGGCGGAACGGCAAGTTGGCTTGGACATTACCACGACCACCTCGGGCTCCCTGGAAGCCACCACTGCCACCCCTTCCATGGCCATTGCTCTGCTTCTCGCCGACTACAGCACCCCGCCAGGAGCCTTTCAGTGGTGGCGGGGCTGGGGCGCTTTTCAACTGGACTGCTCCGAACGGAGCGCCGTACCCCTCCACGGTCAGTGGTGTCGGCTTAGTCTGCGTTTGCTGGTTCGTTGCTGCGCGAGTGCTGGCGACTAGTTGTTTGTATGTCACATTAAGGACAGAAGACGCGAGAACAGTTTGTCCTCGGAATGGGGAGCATCTGTCACCCAGTGTTGTGCCGCTCATGAAAGATACATCAAAGACGACGTCAAGCAAAAGACTGCGAGGCGTGCGAGTGAGACCAACGACAGTTCCTCGAGTGGCAATAGGCACCTTTCCAGAATCCTGGGCGTACACTACCCTGTCGCCCAGCGAGAATTTTTGGTTACCAAGACGCTGTTCAACATCGGCAGGTTTAAGCAAGGCGCCTCGAGGCACGCCCCTGATCTTCTTGGCCTGCATTGGCGGCTGAGTCTGAACAAGCCGGTCGGCATCTTGCTCGATCAGTTTCACAACGTCGGAATCTAGCTGTTCGGCTTCTAGCGGCACACGCTCAAAGCTCTTAGCTTCAATCGACTTGAGCCAGTCGCGGATTTCCTTGATTTTCACGAGCGCAACATCTTCCGAGTAGAAATCAGTCGGGCGGTAACGGTCACCCTGAGGGTTTCGTTGGATACCCGCAATGAATTCCGGGAACCTGATCATGTATTGCTCCACCAGTTCAACGGCCTTCTGGCTGAACTCCCAGCCAGAGTCGCCGCGGCGAGAATAGCCCAGCACTTTTTGCTTTCTCGCTTCAAATTTCAGATTGAGGCCAAGGTTGACTCGTTGGCCTTCAACGTCGACCGTGAAAGAGGAAGTAATCTTTGCCAGAACCAGGGGGTTCAGCCGCAAGTTTCGTGCAATTGCGAATGAGGGCATGTACGGACAGAGCCTTTCGGCTTCCCTAGCACGCTCCTTTCCAAACTCCGGCTCCCGTCCCTTGACGGAAGCTATCAATCCGTTCACCTTGCCATCTTCATGGCCAGTGACATGTACAGGTCTACCGTAGTTGAATTCGCCTAAGAAGAATGCTCTCGAGCCTTCTGGGAATTCCTCTTCGATGGGAAGAGCTTCCCTTTCAATAAAGCGCTCGTCGGGATTAATCACCTCATCGACGATCAGCTGAAGAGCATAATCAGTCTCCTGGCCAGGAATGTCTGCAAATTCTTTAACCGTGGAGCCAAGATCGGTCTTAATCAATCCCTTGAGCATCTGAACATGCACCATGGATTCGACCGGTCCGATGATCATGCCAAGTCGTTTACTATAAAAGCCTTCGATCTTGTCGGCTTTCTTTTTCCATTGTTCGATTTGCGGCGGCGTATGAGGAATAGAGACGACATGCTGCTGACCCTCTGGGAGGAGATAATCGAATAGCTCATCGGAGACACGGACTACAAGAGCCTCTTGCAGGAACGGGTATCCGACAAACACTCGTTGTCCGAGCTTCTTCTTGGCCAGCTCAATGCTTGACCTGCTCGCAGGATCAAGGAGAGTCACAACCATGCTTTCGTTACGACTCTCTTGTTGGAAGACGGACACACCGTGAAAAGCGAGCTGTCCAACATGTGGTAGCGTCTTCAAGCTGGGGAAGCCAGCAAGGGCGGAAGCGCCTAGTTGAACACCATCCACTAGACCAATGAACGGCTCTAGGCCATCCATTGTCGGTAAATCGAAGACATTCTCAATGCAATGGCAGTTGGGGATGTCCGGGAAAACTCCAGGAAGAGAAGAAGGGTAAGTATACTCCACTTCTGGAGAATACGTGAACTTAAGGGTGACCCCAAATTCATTCCTTGCTTTCTCCGCTGGGCTCAAAAGGTGCTCTCTTGTCGCTATTGCGCTCAACAACCGTTTCTCGTCAATGAAAGGGATTTTGACAACCGCCTCCCACTCCATCTTCTTCCCGTTCATGTCCAACTCAAACTCGCGAGGGTAAAAGTCAATGATGGGAGATTCGGGCGACGTCATCAGGTCTCGGTACGCAGCTGGCACGATCTGCTTGCTTCGATCGGGTAAGACGCCCATCAGCTGTTCGAATGGTCTAAATGGCTGTCCGAGCTGGAAATTCATGTCCGCACCGAGACCAAGTTTCACATCTAAATTCAATCAGCAGACGCAGAAATGAAAAGGTCACGGAGAAATACTGACCGGAGATCATAGGTGCATAATGATACTTGAAGAACCATGGCCAAGACGCAATGCCCCTATAGTAATAGTATAGAACCCATTGAAGGCCTTGGACATAGTTTTCCGTCAATTTCTTCATCTCCTCCTGGTTGTCAATACCCCAGCCAAACTTGCTCTCGTAGTATTTGTTCTTCCACTCCTGGAATTTCTGTTCGTACTTCTTCTCTGCCGCCGCCTGCGCCTCTTCTGCAGAAATTTCTTGCACTTTGGCGTTCTCATACTTCCTGATGACGCGACGAACCGCCATAGAGGCCTCCTCGTCTTCCTCTTCTTCGTCATCTTCATCGTTTGCAAGCAATTGGAGCCTTATGAATCGATCTCCATGTTCGTCTGAGACAGTCGTCCAAGGTAGACGAAGGTCGTCAGCGAGCTGTTCCACAAACTTGCGATCACGAGCCGGTAAAGTGGAAGGAAGGTCCAAAGGCTTCGCCTCGCCCGCCTTCTCAGGTCGGTTGAGGACATACTTCTTGACCTCCTTCAAAATGTTCTTTTGCGCAGGGGTAATGGTAAGACCTCTGGGCTGCTCCTGCAGCTCCATAGTCTCCACTCCATTCTTCTTGGCTCGGATCCAACGTGCATCAGAGTATTCGGCCTCGAAGAAACGGAATTCCACATCGCTCAAAGCCTCGACCAGCGTTCCAAGCCGCTGCAAATTGATGACACCCTGCTCATTGATATAGCCACCCATCTTCGGCAAAGTTTCCTTGTAAATCTTGAACATGAGAGCCAACGCACCCTCATTAATATGCAGGTTCGGCAGATTAGGCAAGAAATCGTTTCCAACAAAGAACGCCATGAGAATGAAGTCATCGATAATCCGTTCCATATCAAATGGAAACTCCAGAACGCCCTCCTCTTTTAATTCTTGGAATTCCAGCTCCAAGTACTCCCGGACCATGCAGAGATGCAAAAGGTAGAAGTTCTGATGTTCCAGTTCCTTCGGCTTCTTCTGCACTTGTCGACCGAATGTAACCTCTTCACGGAGGAGGCAGAAGTGAGGGTCATGGCTCAGAAGGCCCAGCATAATCAGATCCGCATCGAGACCGTAAAGGCAATGACGGACGTTAGGATCATATCCAGGCTGTGCTTTCGCATGCCGGATATACTCCATGATCTTATGTTCACCTTCTCCTGGCACCTCATGGCCCGAAAGGACAATATCCACACCTTGCCAATCTTTGTCTTCAGAGATCTTCTTGTTGATGAAATATTTCAATTGTTGCGTCAACTTCGCCATGAACTCGGTTCCAGGCGTAATGCAGTTGCTGTCAAACGGGTCCTCCTTCGGCATTTCAATTCCCTCGCGAATCGCCTTCTCCTTGGCCACCTCAGCGTCTAAAGCCGTCCGGAACCGTCGCGCACGCTGCTGGTTCATCTTCGCGCGGGGCGCGACACCATCAACCGCCATGAAGAAAAGCCGCTTCGGCTTGATTTTGCCATATAAATGTTCGATGTAATTGAATATCGCGATGAACATCTGATCCTCGGTCATACGGAAGGTAGGCGAGTCGCTGTCCTTGTGCGTGCAGTTGTGAATGATGCCGTTCATATCGAGATACAAGCAGTCAAACTCGGGTATCCGGTTCTCCGCAATCAGCATGGAGATGGCGGGATACCGCTCGCTCAGCCAGCGGAAGAATTTGGGAACACCCATGATGGACGTGATAAACCGAAGCCTTGGATATTAATGTATCGAAAAGACAAAATCAGCTCGTTCGTGGTGGCTGTCGCTATTGTAATTGCGATAGTAGTGGTAGGAAACCGGTAAGACAGTCAAGCTGGTCCAGGCATCGAAGGTCAGCTATATATGGAGTACAGCCGTGGATCAAGCGACGGGGAAATTTCAGAAATCGTTGCGACAGAAGAGAAAGGGAAGGAGATCTAATAACGTAAGGAGAGAAAAATAGTTGGACGACGACAAGGCCGTTGCCAGCTTCAATTAACTTCAAAAGGATAGATGATTGTAGTGATTTGAGTCGGTGACTGACTTTCGGTCCCTCATCACTCGCAGGGCGGCAAAAATCGCGGTCTTCCCGATTTGGCGGTGGGAGCTTTTCGACACCTGAGGCGACATCAGGCACCAAAGGTTCAGGTTCCAGCCTGGGATTACTGAATCCGGTCTAGCGCGATGAGCACCCATTAACGCGGTCTGCTGGGCGAGGCGCGTCTGAAGCTGCGGATCTGCTCCTCTCTCAAAAAGCAAAAGCTCTGCCGTTGTAACACTTCTTGAACATCTTATCCGCTTTGGCCACAGCTCTAACTCCACTTTTGCTATTCTCTTTTATCCTTTTTGTTTGCTTAAGATTATCTGCGCTGCTGTCAGCTCAAAATCTGCAGAGATGATGGAGCCTTATGAGGACGGTGCGTCTCTTCTACTCTCCTTCGCATGGGCTCTACTGACCTGGTTCTTTCGTTAAGGTTTCATCGAGGAACAAGAGGAACAGGAGGAGGAACGCACGGAGGAAAAGATCATCAATGAAGGTACTTGGATATAGTCCCTGCGGTGGTCCCCAGTGGCATCGAGAAACTAAGTGGTTCGCTCAGAATACAAGACATGGAAAAAGAACGCGCCGTTCCTCTATGACATGATCCTCAGCACAGCACTAGAATGGCCAACTCTGACGACTCAATGGCTTCCTGATAAACAGGAGTATGCGACCCAGGTCTCAGGTGCGTCATGGTAGTGGAAGCTGACAGTCGCCCAGAATCCCAGACAAACCATATTCCACTCATCGCCTATTGATCGGAACACATACATCGAGCGATGCACAGAATTACCTGCAGATTGCTCATGTACAGCTTCCCAATCCAAATGCACCCAATCCCGACGACTACGATGAAGAACGTGGTGAGATTGGCGGTTATGGCAGCAGCTCCAAAAGGGCTCCCATGGAAATCAAATTCAATATCGTGCAGAAAATCGACCACAAGGGCGAAGTCAACAAGGCGCGTTATCAACCACAGAACCCCAATATCATTGCGACTATGTGCACAGACGGAAGAGTCATGATCTGGGATCGCTCGAAACATCCCAGTCTGCCTACGGGAACAGTCAACCCTCAGATGGAGCTTTTGGGCCACACTCGGGAAGGTTTCGGATTGAGTTGGAGTCCGCATACTGCTGGTCACCTTGCTACGGGTAGTGAGGATAAGACCGTCCGTCTCTGGTAAGCTATGCACGGGGTCCCGCTCAAGAGTGCTGGAGCCATTGACTAGTCCATAGGGATTTAACAACATACACCAAAGGCAACAAGGCGCTTAAGCCTGTTCGCACTTATACCCACCATTCCTCTATCGTCAACGATGTTCAACATCACCCACTTCATTCCTCTCTTATCGGTACTGTTTCCGATGATATCACTCTCCAGATTCTGGATATCCGCGAGCCAGAAACCACGCGCGCTGCTGCTTCCGCAGAAGGTCAACACCGTGACGCCATCAACGCCATTGCATTCAATCCGGCTGCAGAAACTGTGCTCGCCACCGGCTCTGCGGACAAGTCAATTGGCTTGTGGGATCTGCGGAATCTAAAGACCAAACTGCACGCTCTTGAGTGCCACACTGATTCGGTCACCTCGCTTTCCTGGCATCCGTTCGAGGAAGCCGTGCTGGCTAGTGCCAGCTACGACCGTAAGATTATGTTTTGGGATCTCAGCCGCGCAGGCGAGGAGCAGACACCTGAAGATGCCCAGGATGGACCACCAGAGCTGTAAGAGTCAACCTTCCTTAGGTTCGTGAAATGGATCGCTAACTTTGTCCTTTGCAGTCTGTTCATGCATGGCGGACACACTAACCGCATTTCCGATTTCAACTGGAACCTCAACGACCCATGGGTTCTCTGCTCGGCCGCAGAAGACAACCTGCTCCAGGTCTGGAAGGTCGCAGACGCCATTGTGGGCAAGGATCTGGAAGATGTGCCGACTGAAGAGTTGGAACCATGATTTTGCATTCTCTACTGTATCCAAAAATTCGATACCTGTAAGGCATATCTGTATCATCTGTTGCCTTAATTGCCTTCAGCTGGTCTTAGGAAATCGAGGACTGTCTGTTAAAAACTGGGAAATTTCAGACAAACTATGCCTTTCACTAGCATGGGCGTTAGGACTGTTCACCTTTGTTCTCGTTTGGTCTTACTAGGTGCCTCATTTACTGGTAATTGATAGTGCAACAGAAAGAAAGAGATGAGCAGATAAAGGGTCATAGTCCAGAAGTATATAGAAGCTGCATGTACGCGGCCCCTTGACAGTATGCAAAGCCTTTGCAGTAGAACAGCGTCTTACTGTCTCTTAGTCTTATCGATGTGTTTTGTTGTGGTGGGGCTGCAGACTGCAGATGCACATACGGAGTGAATCCCTCCTTTACCTTTATGTACTAATAGACTATTCTTCTTAGTCGAGTTCTACTTAGGCTCTCAGCTAGCTGGGTGTTTTGCCGTTGCAAAGCTTTATTCATGCTATAGCGGTATTAAGCTCCTATTCTTGTTTCTTTATCGGCTCAAGCTTATAATTAAGATGCTCAATTTCCTTTGCAGCTTCTTATTTCTGCTGTGTGGTCTCTGGTGCCTAGATATATATAGGACCTTCCTTATATAATAAGTATCCCTAGACTATAAGGTGTTAGCACCACTGCTGGGCCTCAGCAATACCCCATGGCCAAAAAGACCAACATTGATCGCGGGGCGCCACCCCGCCTAACATACGGAGTGAAGCCAGAAGCTTTCTTCTATAAGTCCTGGTTTAGTTGTGGGCTTGACAATAGTAAAGCTATGCTTCTTTAGAATATGCCAAGCAGAAGAAAAAGAAATACCAGCTTTAAAACCTAAGATCTCTAGAGATTTCTCTCATCCAGCATGATCCTTCTTGACTAACTGAACTGATTGCTCAGTAGCTGCAGTGATCTCTTTAGGATGACCAGAATGCTTGCCATCCTCCATATATTCTTTGAATACGTGGATTGACTTCTAGGTTGAATCCATGTTCCCTGGCTTTTTTTGACCCCGAAGAGAATTGTTGGCCAAGGCATACCAGTAATAGCTTCAAAAGTCTCGACATCAACTCCATGGGTCATCAAAGCAAGGGCTTGAATGTAAGGAGTAGAGTTTAACTGGATGATAGGCTCCGCGCATCTTTTCAGTATGAAGGCAGGCAGATGATATAAAAAAGAGAAGACCGCTTAGAATGCATCATGAATGAAAAAGGAGCATTGGAATAGCTTCACATTTGCCTTTGTATGAGGGGTTGACTGACAGGGATTTGCAGTGTTTATGGAGGTGCTCTTAGCTGGTCTTGCCTGATTACCGATACGCGAAGCTGCTGCCAGGCTTACTAGCGTGTCAATGACTTCTAAAACACACCTCCGTAGAGGACGACATATGGCTATTATGCAAAACGGCTTCATAGAATATATCGCACATGAATCAGTAGTAGTATTCATCGGGAACCTTGCAAGGTTGAAGTCGAGTTTGGACTGTATGGAGTACTCGGGGCCATGTCAGGTGAGCGACTGATGCCTATATCGGCACGGGCAATGAATGATTGGGCCGCAAGTCCTCCGTAAAAGCGGCGGCAACCTCTGCTGTTTCTGGTGATGAGATCAGAACCCGCGGATTTAGTTCGAAATAATAATGGTTGCTAATCATCATTATTATTAGCGCCCCCGCCAAAGAAAAAAAGTGATTTTACAGTACGATCTATCATTTGATGACTCCTCTTTCATGACTTGAAGATCTATCTACAATGCCTGTAAAGATCGTCTCATTATCACTTGCTGTACAGAGATAATAAAGCTTTGCGTTGATTTGACTCGGAATTATCCCCCAGTTTCCATACGTCAACCTGCTTGCTCTCTTTGCTGACTGTTCTCGGAAATCATGGGTTCTGGATCTCCTCCTGCTCCGGGCCCCAAACCGTCCGCTATTCCATCTCACCTTCTGAATGGCAGCTCTCCTTTGCATTCATCGACTGGCGCTCGCGATGCGCGTGAGCGTGAGAGTCTCAGTTCCTCGATCCGCTCTTCCTTCGCTGCCCGCAAACCCGCCGAATTCAACGCCCCGCAGACCGTGGTACATCATCCCACTGGAGAAGAGAATCTCAGTGCAAATGGCGCGATTCGCAGCCCAGTCGCTGTCAGGTAAACTTCCTCAGGATCATCAAGTATGTGCAGAGTTGCTAAGGACATTTTCAGGCCTACATTGAATGACCCACCGAGGGATCCGAGAGATGAGGGAGCTCCTTTGACCCCGCCGGCGACCGCTAGTCGACCAGTAAGCCCCTATACCATGAACCCTCCAATCGACTTTGATGGATTAAGCTGGCCTTGTAAGTGATTTTGCATTGTCAGGTGTGGCCGACGCTCTGACATTCCCCGAACTTCCTTCAGGTCCTGGTACCAGAGCACGACTGGAGTCAACGCCTGAGCAAACAGAAGAGCGGATCAAGAAGCTAGCTGGTGCCGTAAGGACGATTTTCGAGTGTATTGGAGAGGACCCTGAGAGAGAAGGATTGAGAGAAACCCCCGAGCGATACGCCAAGGCCATGCTCTACTTCACGAAAGGTTACGAGGAGAACGTGAGGGATCTAGTCAATGGGGCTGTTTTCCACGAGGACCATGACGAGCTGGTCATTGTCAAAGACATCGATGTGTTCTCACTGTGTGAGCATCATATGGTTCCCTTTACCGGCAAGGTATGACGCACGCCACTGCTGCTTGTCCAATTGCAATGATAAGTTCTAACTGAACCTCCACCATAGATGCACATTGGTTATATTCCCGATCGCCGCGTCCTCGGTCTCTCGAAACTCGCACGCCTAGCCGAGATGTTCTCTAGGAGGCTGCAAGTGCAAGAGCGTCTCACGAAACAAGTCGCTCTAGCTATCTCGGAGGTGCTGAAACCTCGCGGCGTAGGAGTCGTCATGGAGTCTTCCCATCTGTGCATGGTCATGCGTGGTGTGCAAAAGACCAGCAGCTCCACCACGACGAGTTGCATGTTAGGGTGCATGCGGTCAAGCGCGAAGACTAGGGAGGAGTTCTTGACTTTGCTCAACAGGAAATGATGCATCGACTTTATAAGATCAATCAATTTCAACGTCTAATCATTGGGCCATGTTTAACAGTGGACGGTTATTCATGATTTCGGAGTTATGGCGGCAACCTTTCAACAGGTTATTGGGGTTTCTTTGCTCTGCTTGTTCTCGAGCTTGGCTACCATGCCTCGTTTCTTTCTTCTGGACATTTGAACCATTTATGCAGATACCTCTCTTTCTGGCGGATGTTTGATAGATACTCTGCTTCTCCTATCTCTTTCTTCTCCTATCTCTTTCTTCTCCTCGATCTCATAGAGTGATAGAGAAGAGGCTCGCTCCTTGGCTGGCTTGCTACACGAGCGAAAGTCGCCCGACAGATATGGGAAAGAAGACTTCTATGATTACACTGTAGTGACCTCCGAGTCTGAAGTGCAGGGTTTTGAATTTTTGAGTCCCTCATGCTGAAGTTGGGGATATAAAACAGAGTGTTGAAAAGACCTCGCGCCGCAACAACCCCCCCCCTGTTCTGGCTTCCAACTGCAACTCCCTTCGAGAGACAACGCCCATAAGAATACGAAGCGATCTTGGCTCTTCCATAGTCTTGACTAAACTCCAACTGCTTTTGCCGTGTTCAGGTGTAATGGTTCAATGTTGGTGGGAATGTCTTCTGTCAATCTAGTACTACACAGAGCTTCCTTTGTGTGAATCTGATAAGGCACCAGAAGCAGGGGAAACATTCAATTGTCATTAAAATAAGTGACCATTTAATGACTTACGAGTGGCTGTACGGACTATTGCATCATCTTTGGACTCCCACAGCAATGCTCTTATGTAAATGAGTGAATGCAGGTTGCCCCAGTGAATGCCTCACAGTGCATCAGGTGTTAGCCACCTTCCAACAGTACCGTGTTGCAACTTATCACTCACTCGCCCTGCAAGACTGAATCCACCTATTCTCTCAGATACTTGAGATGCATCTTTCCTTCAGCAAGCCTCGAATCTTCACATACTTGAGCACCTGGAACAGTTGTGTCGAAAGCCCCATACATCACATCTGCTGCGAGGGCCGCCATCTGTTTCTGGAGTCCTCCACTTCCCCTCGTCCTGGAAACGCGCCTCGCACCTCGAAGCTATTTTGTTTTTCTTCCCGTTTCATTCTGGCCCTGAGTCATTGTGTCCCACTTCGTATTCAACTGAGAGTTTCTACTTATCCTTCTTCGTGACTCTGCTTGTTTCGCGCATCTATTAGCTTTGAGACCGTTCTTGACTACCTTTGCTAGGACACCCCAACTCAATAACCTGACTGGTCAAAGAACAGATCACGCTGGAAGAGTCTTCACCATGGCGAAGGAACCTGAGAAGAACCGCGAAGAAGTTGACGACGAAATTCCACTCGCCATAGCCACCGGAAGACGCCCAGCTCCTCCAGCGCAACCTTCCTCGTCCAACAACGCAAACCAGCCTCGTCCATCAACAGTCACTGCTGGTGATGGCAGAGCTGTCAGAAAACAGAGCACGAGGACTGCCCAACAACAGAATGCTCCTGCGGCTGTTGAATCCAGAAACACTGCCAGGCCATCTGCAGAGACACAGCGTCCAGCTCCGTTCAACAATGAAAACCAGCCGCGTCCCGCTATGACCGCTGTCGAAAGAAGACGACACACTTTGCCTGCCAACGTGACGCTGCAAGCATACCTCATCAGACAGCAGTATTTGGCGGGTATCCCTCCTGACCAGATGATCTCATTGACTGGACGGCGTATGGGCGAGCCGCCGACGAGGAACAGAAACAATGGCAACCAGCCACGCCCACCGCCTCTTGTGCGGATCACTGATGAAGGTGTGATGGTGCCGCATATTCCGCCTGCACGTTTCAATGGAATCCTGCATCCACTCCCAAGAGAGGCAATCCAACCCGCTGAAGCTGCAGGTAATAGCACGAGACGTACTCCAGGAGAGGCCAACGGTAATGTTCAAGTTGCAAGAGCCACAGCCCAGCAGTCTGATACAACCGGTAATCCGGCGAGACGAGCACCAGCAGAGATCGAAGGGAATACTCGAATTGCTAGGTCGTCAGCTTTGACTGCAGATTCCGAGAGAAAACAGCAAAAGGAGAACCAGAAAATCAGCGGCTGTGCAGACGAACGTCCAAACGAGCAGAACGAGGATCGAGCCGAGAACGCCCGACGTACTGATGCTGCAAATCAAGGAGCTGGAGATGGAAACACACGGTATACAGATGCTGCAAACAGTGTGAATCACCAAGGGCCTCAGAATCCAGCTCTTGATCCGGTTGAGGGTGTCTTGCAACTTTTTGCAGAGTTTGCGACGACCCACGGCGTTGAGATGGGCGTGGGCAACAATAGGCCTGGTGATGACACTGGCGCGCACGATGGTAACCGTTTCAACCTCCTCAGGACGCTTCTAGATCATCGGGAATTAGCGCTTCTTTTGGTGAGATCCCTCAACATCGAGGATGTGATCAACCTCTACGCCACGTCAAGGGATTTCCATCAATTCGTCGACTCGTATTTACCTGACGTGATCTCGAACATCGCCGAGAAGAAGGCTCGTGTTTCCGCCGCCATATTTCCATGGCACTGTTATCACAAATTGTGCGTCCGGTATCCAGTACTCAACAACCATCAAGTCCCCGCGACTACTGCAGACGTCAGCCAGGGCCACATCGCTCCATCATTTCGATGGCTACGTATGCTTAGCTACCGTCGGGCGGTAGTCATGGACATCACGAAGATCCTGCGAGAAAGTGGCAATCAGCTTCCCAAGGGTTCTGCAGTGGTGCTCAAGAAGCTCTGGTTCTTAATGGATATCCCTGACAACACGCGTCGCATTTGGACGATCCAGAACACAAAGATCTGGTCAGACAATGACCTGTTCCTCGCGTCTTTCTTCTTCACCAGACTCGAGATGCGCTTGGCAAATCAAAATGGAGGCATCAACACCGCTGGCATGCGACGCCTGCTCATGGCCCAGCCTAGCTTCACGATGTTGTGGAAAGTCCTCAAGGGTGAGGCACTGCAAACTGATCTCAAAATCCTCCAGGCGTTCGCCCGTTGGCGATATAACCGTCAACCTTACGAAGTCGTTATGACTCTCTTCGGGGTCCCTCCTCAAGAACTTGGGAAGCTCCAATATGAAGGGTATGGGAAGACGGGAAGCAGAGTTCTGCTGCAGAGGCCTGATGAGCTCGTCTTCAGAGAAACATTCCGCAGAAAGCTTGAGATCCAGCGCTTGTATGTGAATACCTTTTTCTTGAAGGAAAAACCACCTGGTCACGGAGCCGCTAGGGGCTTGCAGCAGCACGCTCAATGGGAGGAACAAGTGCAGCAAGCTGCTCTCGAGTCTGGAATGAATTGGCTTGAAGTGGTATTGTTGGATTCAACAAAGTGAAGAAGAAACTGGACGGAGATGAGACCCAGATAAACTGGAGGCTTTACAGGACCTGTGAATTCTTGTACTTTTCTTTTTTAGATCTTACAGGTTATTGTTGTCAAATTACAGGGTGTCGCGAAGGGGAGAGGATGCCTGCTGCAATAATGTTAATGTACTTAAAAGAAATTAGAAGACAATTAGTACTTGCAACGGTTATGCAAGCTCTTTCAGTTACAACCAGAATGAAGATAGGAATTACTGTCCAAGCTCTCTACATACAGAAATGAAGTAATGCAGTCACAGTGATAAGATAAGAGGTCCATAAGCGCTAAGCTAGATTGCCCCAAGATCATCACGTGCCGAGTTTCTGGCGTGTCTAGAGAGACGTCAAACCTCATCCTTCTTCATTGAACCACAAACCGCCCATCCCACGCTTGGCCTTAGCTGCCACCAGTTCCCTACGCGTCTAGATACTGTGGAACATCTTTTCCCACGATGAAGCTCTTAAATCCCGCCTTTAAAGGCTCTGAGTTATCTCCTCTCGCTGTTTGTGTGGCAAGGGGTCGGGCGGACAATGCCTCTCGGTCTGATGATTGTTACCTTGATTTCCGCCGGACATCGCCATTTATATCCCCAACCATCTCACCTCTCAATTCTTCATAGAACAGATTTGCGGGTGTGACGATCGGGTTTTGCTACGTTGGCTGGGCTGAGACTGGGTTTAGTAGCCTGTGGTGGGAAGCTCAGTCTACAATTGCGTACAACAAAGCTTGCGACATCTACAGCGCCATTCCGGACATGTCGCTGCGATCAGTCGTATCGGATGGTGTTTGCACGGTACCTGTCAACTGATACTCGATGAATACCAAGTCCCTAGCGACATCCCACCTTATCGACCAGGTATGCGTCCCGCGCTTCTGCCTAGAGCCTACCACCTGAATAACCTAGCACGATCATTCTTGGACCAGACGGATGGGCTTGCAAACCAGGTAGTGATTTCGGGCATGCTTTTGCTACGTCTCGAGTGTTTCACGACGGGTTGTCCATTTTTCTGGAAGAGCAAAAGCACTCCGACTTACCCAGGATCAGAATATCTACACAGTAAACTCATGAAATACTCACATCCGAGTGGTCATTGCGGCCATCGCGCCAGCTAAGGATGCTAATAATCAAGCTCAACACCGTCAGTCGTCTTTCGCAGTTCTGCATACCTTTCATGCTCCTGAGGATTGTGAAGCGGCACAATTGGGTTCTTATCGCAGGGGTTGATCGATATGGCCATACATTTCTCATTGCAACGCTCGAGTGCTGTGGTTTTACGATCCCAAGAGCAGCCAGAACCGCCACCGAAGCACGAGTCGGCGGGGTTACAATTGTGACTTCGCGACCTTATCACAGTCTTGCGCCAGTTCAGGAGGGAAAGAATCTACTTTTCCTCCTTCAACAGCTTACGTTGTTTGCCAGTTTGCATTCCGTAGATAGAATTGTGTTTCTTTGAAGCAGAAGAAAAGACTGTTCGCCGAAAAGCAGCCGAGAAGACAGACCTAACCCGACCTACGTCGGGAACAGTCCAGCACTGAAGAGGAATAGCTTCGACGGAAAAGAGGAAAAGGGGAGCAAGAAGCAGTTTCAGCCACTTGTTATCCTGATAACAGCAACTCTACCGGGTCGGGTACGCGATGGGAGATGGAGTGGCAAGTCATGCCTTACAGAGTCCCTGGAGAAGAGGGTGATTCGCTAAGGCGTCGCCATACCGCGGGGGCGTTTGGTGAGATGGATGTGATGGAGGGTTAAATTGGACTACGGAGTATCTATGAGCACGGGGACAGCAGCGCTTCTCAACAGCCTTGCTTGCTTGTCTGTCAACCTCGAAGCGTGATTTCGTAGAGCCGCGGAGAGAAGGAGAGTGCGGAACGTGGGCATTATTTGAGCCCGCCCGCCCGCCTCTTTTTCCATCCCGCGGACACTGCCAAAGAGACAACGCAAAACAGGGAGAAATCCTCTACCAGTAGAGACGCATCTGGATGGATGACGTGCGTATTATTATAAGATCTTAAATTAAAGCAGTAGGTGCGTATAACCCTTTCTGCCTCTTTTCACCTCTGACATGACCGGAAGTGCTTATCTGAACGCTGCTCTCCACTCTACAAGCAGGTTTTCTTTTTTGGCAGTTCGGAAAAACCAGCTCTCCGCAACGAATCCAACACTAGCCTTTACAGACCCTGGAGAGAGACGCGGCCAACACGCCCCGACTGAGGCTCAGACGAAGAAGACAGGCTCCACTGGAATTTCTTCCGCTCTCATCCACCGACGGACTTTCCAATTTCCGAATCAGGGAGCCCGTCAGTGTCAACACCACATTTCCTCACTACCTCGTTCAGCCAGATGCAGCTGAAGAAGATTACATGGCTGGGTCCCGCAGGAGTCCGGTGTTGAGAGATCAGTGGAGAGTCTCCAGCAACCCAGGAGATCGTCGAAGGAACCGGGAAAGAAACGGACCGTCGATCTCGGACCGTGAAAGGCAGAGCGACAAACACAGGGATAGGGAAGATTTACTCGCATCGAACGTGGCCAGTTCTCTTAGTCGACAGCGCTCTCCGCCACCCTCCCGTTCTGGTCCTCGAGCTGGCCGCGAAGCATTTCACAACCATCGTGAATCGTCCCCTAGCGCTTCAACTCGGCGTGGCTCTCCTGGACCTCCCTACCCTCGGGCAGTGGATGACGGACCAAGATCTGCCGCTCGTCGGTCCTCCTTGACATCAAATTCTCAAGTATCCGAACGATCCCGTCCGTTTAGCAACGCCATACCTGATAGAGCGAGCGGAAGAGACGCTCGACGGGACGATCCTCCATCCGGACCTCTGTCTACGAAACGTAAGAGGACTCGAAGCCCATCGCCCAAAGCCCATCATCACCACCGCCAACGCCATCGCCATCGGCCTCCCAAGGACCGAGAAAGGCGGGATCACAGTCCCTCGCAGAAGAGGCGCGGGCATCTGCCAAGTCGTGGTGCGCCTGGGCGAAAGTTTCCTCGACGTGGAAGAGATCGACGTGGAGGCGAAGTGAATCGCTCGGCTGCCACTCAAGCACCACGCTCCAGGTCTCCAGGTCGTGAACCAGCAGCAGATATCTCACCTCGTCGACGCACTGGGAGCCCGGATATTGGGGACTACAAAGGAAAAGAGTTCCGTCATCGGTCGACATCTCGCCACTCTACTCAATCCCGAGGCTCGAGATTCTCAATATCATCTCGCCGCGGTTCAAATAGCGGCGGCAGCATGAACTCCACCCGACCCATTCAGTCCATAGTGGACGATTCGGCTAGGTCTCCTTCCCCGCTCCGACCGATCCCCAGCTTTGAAGCAGACAATGCTAGTGCTACTGCAGATGGTGATGTTGGCATGCGGGAAACGTTTCCGATGCATGGTATGCGAGCGTCTGATGTCCATGGGAACCCGCGTCCACGACCCTCGAGACCGCACATTGATACCCGACAGTACTCAACTTCGCCGCAATATATAACGCCGAACGGCTCCTATCACGGTTCGCCTCAGTCTGGTTCTCCATATTCTAGTGCAAGAGGGGGATGGGGTGGTCAGCCTCCGTTTCATGGACAGCATGGGTAAGTCGAGTCGTGCAGTCTATTTCCCGGCAATCATTGTAATGAGCTAACTTCGATGTTGAAACTTCAAGTCACTCTCCACCGTACCGGCAAAACAGTTATTCATCCCAAAGTAGCTCACAGGGGCAATGTCACCAAAATAATCAAGGACAATACAATGGTCCATCGAACCATGGCCAGCCACCATTCTCAGGGCCTTCCTACCGTGGGGGTCATTCCGGATACCGAGGAAACTATCAGGGCCAAAGTCAAGACCGCAGATTCTCGGGCTCGGGGCCCTCAAATTACAGCAACAGCTCTTCTCAGCGCGGCCGGGGCCATTTCAACAACCTTCAATGGAGTGCGTCGGGATCTCGTGGTGGTCGCGGTGGCCAACATAGCCCACATACATCACATAGCCAGCCTTCAAGCCCTACCTTACAACCCACTGCGGACGACAGAATGTCACCACGTGTCGAGGAAGGTGACGATGCGTTCAGGCCCTCGAATAAAGATCCGCAGGTCGAGGATGAAAGATCAAAGCCTACTTCAGAAAATGGGGACACCAAACAAATGCCACCACCAGCCCGGCAAGCCGATGCTTCTGAAACTCCGAACAAAGGGGGTAAATTCAGCTTTGCATTCAAAGCAAAGACAACACCAGCACCCGTTCCCAAACCTGTTCCAGACTTGGCGCAGAGGATGCAGGTTCGTGAACCGCCTCCGCGGCCTCCGGAACCTCCACGCAGTAGAATGTCTGCCGCGCCGCCTCCGAAGTTCAAGCACGACATGCGTTTCGACCGCCGTGATCGCGAGCGCGATCGTTTTCGCGATAAAGATCGCGAGCGTGATCGGAATCGGATTAGGGAGCGAGAGAGAGAGGATCGTAGAGACTTCCGTGAACCGCGTGCTCCTCCCCGCGAACCCAGGGATAGGCGTGACGCTCGACGAGACGATCGGCGCTTCAACCGTCAGCATGATAGAAGAGAGGAGAGACGTCCGGATGTCCAGCCTGATCATCGTCGTGAGCGTACTCCCGAGCAGCCGAAAAAGCAGACGAAGATCATGACTCGAATGAAACCTCGCCCGACGCTCTCCGAGGAGTTCGCGAGGTCGGAATCTGTTTATTTTCGAAAGCCTGGAAACGAATCAGTCATTGGTGCTGGCACCTATGGAAAGGTTTTCAAAGCTATTCATATTTATACGAAGAAGAAGGTGGCCCTGAAGAAGATACGCATGGAGGGCGAAAAGGACGGGTTTCCAGTCACCGCCGTCCGTGAGATCAAACTGCTTCAGCACCTGCGCCACCACAATATCGTGAGCCTGCTAGAGGTTATGGTGGAAAAGAACGAATGCTTCATGGTCTTCGAATATCTCTCTCACGATCTCACTGGGCTTATCAATCACCCATCATTCACGCTTACTGCCGCTCACAAGAAAGATCTCGCAAAACAAATGTTCGAGGGTCTCAACTATCTTCACCATCGAGGCGTTCTGCATCGAGACATAAAGGCTGCCAACATC
This sequence comes from Evansstolkia leycettana, assembly GCA_000787455.1. NCBI lineage: Eukaryota > Fungi > Ascomycota > Eurotiomycetes > Eurotiales > Aspergillaceae > Evansstolkia > Evansstolkia leycettana. The sequence goes on along the minus strand of JSYV01000123.1, from coordinate 72,861 downwards.
CTCATCAGCAATCGTGGCCAGCTCAAGTTTGCCGACTTTGGGTTGGCACGATTTTTCTCAAAGAGTCGTCAGCTCGATTACACTAATCGGGTGATCACCATTTGGTATCGGCCACCGGAGCTTCTTCTTGGTGAAACCAGATACGGCCCAGCAGTTGACATATGGAGCGCAGCCTGTGTTTATGTCGAGATGTTCACAAAGAAAGCAGTCTTTCCCGGCGAAGGTGGTGAGATCAGTCAGCTAGACAAGCTTTACAATTGCCTAGGCACACCGACTCGGGCGGACTGGCCGGATATCATCGAGATGCCCTGGTTCGAGTTGATGGGTCCTACGGAGCGGAAGAAGAGGATTTTCGAAGATGTCTACCGTGATATTCTAACCCCTGCTGCATTGGACCTCGTAGCTCAGATGTTCCGCTACGATCCTGCGAAACGGCCTACCGCTGAGGAAGTACTCGCGCACCCTTACTTTGCGGCCGAGGAACCGGGCCCTCAACAGGCCATTGAGTAAGAACACTTTCTTTGGGATCTTGTTGCAACCAAACACTAACTCGTTTTCTCTCAACACTTAGGCTGGAGAACATCGAAGGCGATTGGCACGAGTTCGAATCCAAGGCGCTTCGCAAAGAAAGGGACAAGGAAGCACGTCGTGCAGAGCAACAGAAGGAAAAAGAGAAGCGGAAGGCTGGTGCTCTTGATACACAAAGTGAACGGGAGCCCAAGCGAGCAAAGCAGGAGACTGGAGAGGGCTCCCAACCTCCGACGCAGGCCACAGATGATTAATCACCCGGCATTGAGGATCAGTTGGTTGATCATGGCTTGGTGAAATATACCAGTATTGCTGCATTTCATATTTTGTCTTATTTTATGCTCGATATTGCATCAAGGATGGAGAACTTCTTTCCAATGTTGCGGACTGTTGGGTGGATTCATCATGACTACGGAGTTAAGAGAGGAAAAATATCAGGTGGGAGGATAGTTGATTGTTACTATTTGGACAAGCACTCAATAAGTATAATGACTCATGGGAAAAAAGACGGTTTCATCTTCACACCTCGACGCCTCGATAGGCCATTAACATAATAAAATCATGCTACGAAGCGAATATGGTCTGACTTCCAACACTGTCAGTATACTGCAAGCAATCACATACACAGACAGGCATGTTGTGCTTCGAGACGAGCAATAGAGTGGAAAATCAGACTTTGCCTTTTAACCTCACGCTCGACCAGCGCTGCCGATGAAAAAAAAAACGGCGTGTAGAAAGTCGCGGTTGAGCATCTCGGATTACCAGAGCTTTGAGGGTATCTTCATACACAAGGGATGGAACGTCTGGACTTGGCCAGGGGGGGTGTAGAGAAAGTGTCTGACACGTACCAAGCAAAGCCATACTAAGATCACAAAATCTGTGATCTATCATTTCATGACAAAGCTACACTATTCATCATTACTCGAAAAATATGAAGCATGTCCCGTCAGTCAGGTCATCAACGCATCATGGGTAGCTCGAGAAAGCCCTCGTGATGATGGTTTTAGATGCGGGGTCCGTCTCGAAGAACGATCAATCTCGACACACTCATCGGAATCGCCAGTGCAGTGGAGGTGATGAGAGACGCAGCCAGCGATGATTTGAGTCGGTGGTCTTTGGGTTTGTTATGAAAGAGAAAGAGAAGAGAAAAGAAATAAGGGAAAAATTTCGAGGGAGAAGAAGAAAAAAAAGGCGGACAGTGCGGGCAGACTAAAAGGCGGGAGGGACACTGATTGGCAGAACGAACAGAGAGGACTGCGGACAAGGAAGAAGACGCAGAGATCATCATCATTCATCTCCAGTTGACCTGCTTCTACGACCAAGTATTTTCATTCAAAATCATCACTACCGCGTTTTCTTCTCTGCAACGGTTCTTATTACGAGTTCTCTATCATTCTTGATTACCTCTGCCTTTGACGATTATTTCACGACTCTTTTTCCAGGCCTCTTCCTCTCCCGCGCAAGCTCTTCTGCCAACCACTTCGTTTTTTTGTCCCTCACTGATGACTGCTCTTTTCCCGAGCAATCTCAGCAGCTACAACGATGGATAACGCAAACTTGTGGACACGGAGAGCAAAGTGAGTTGCTTATTTGGATCGACCGTGTCCCATGCTGTCTGTCAATGCGACTAACCGCTGCATGTCCAGCTCCAACAAGTTGTCTCTTTCCATGTCAGGGACCGATGGAAAAGACAGTGGCGCTAAAGTCGATCTCGCCCGCAGTCACACATCGAAGCGATTCGGACCGGACAGCTCCCACGGAGGCCGATCGAACCCTTTCAACGCAATATCCCCCCTCTCGGGCGGCGTATCCTCGCCGTCTACCAACGCCTCATCCGCATTCGGCTTGGGATCTGGCGCATTCGCGTCCTTCGGAACTCCCAAGACCCCAGGCACCTCATCTTCCGACCTAGGCTCTTCGAAAACCCTCGGCGGCGGCGGCGGCGAGAAGCGAGAAGCCCAGACAGAGCAGCAGAACTCGGTGACAGCACAGGGAGACCTGAAGGCGAAGGGCTCGACCTCGTCGCTGAATACCACTATCAAGGAGCATCCATTAAAATCTACGTGGGTCATTTGGTACCGCCCACCTACCCCCAAATATTCCGATTATGAGAAATCTACCGTTGCGTTGGCGTCTATATCATCCGTGGAAAGCTTCTGGACGATATATTCCCATCTGAAGAGGCCTTCGCTGCTCCCTATCGTCTCGGACTACCATATCTTTAAGAAGGGTATTCGGCCTGTCTGGGAAGACGAGGCGAACAAGAAAGGTGGAAAGTGGATCGTCAGGCTCAAGAAGGGGGTCGCGGACCGATACTGGGAGGATCTGCTCCTGGCCATCATCGGTGACCAGTTTGCCGAGGCCGGAGATGAAGTGTGCGGTGCTGTTTTGAGCGTGCGGAGTGGCGAAGATGTACTGAGTGTCTGGACACGGATCGACGGGGGCAGGAACATCAAGATCAGGTTGGTTTCATGATGTCTGCTTCGTGTGCATTCTTTTCTGACTGGTCTGACCTAGGGAAACGATCAAACGTTTGCTTGCCTTCCCGGCCGACACCAACATTGTATGGAAGAGCCACGACGATAGCATTGCACAACGCTCGGCGATTGATCAGGCCCGCCAGGAGAAGGCGGCTGGGAATGCCGGTCACCATCATCTGGGAGGAGATCGACGGAGGAATACGACCAATGATGACTCTATGGGAGATAAGGGAAAAGCGGCGGCGTCTTGACGTGCTTTCTTTCTTTGAGCCTTAATTTCTATGGGGGCCCTGTATAGTAGGAATATCATTGGGACGCGTTTCTTGGGTCTGGGGCTTTGGGCGAATTATGCGTCTGATTACCATTATGTTTCTTCTGAAAGTTCATGCAAGACGTTATGCTAGCAAGGCTAAAATACAACACCGATAAGATGTAGTGTTTGCGTACAGGAAGGCAAACGCTGTATCCTTTGTTCTGATATTCATTGCTTCTCTTCTCTTTAAGGCCCAATGTGTCAATCAATGGCCCATACTCTGTACATGGGAGTAATGAATGATCTTCATGGATGCGGGCATATCGGCAGAAAACACCCCCCACCGCCTTTCTCGCCATCATGATGCAGGTTCCGACAATTTAAACCCACACCGACGTAATAATACCTGAAGATATAGGAATGCCGTTCCTTTTCATGAAATGATACTCTGCTCTGGAATACATGCAGTTTCTCGAGACCCTATCGCAATATCTTCCCAGTTGGAGCCCGCGTCGTTCACGACTACAACTCGAACAGAACCAGATTCATTCACCTCGAGCGCATGCTATCTCCGATCAGGTACGACGGGCTGAGCAGTCCGATGTGAGGGATGCCATTTCGGTCATAGATGATATTGAAGAAGTGGGTAATTCACTAGAAGTAAGGATATGTGAAGTTTCGAGCTTCTATTCAATGTTGACGTCTTGACTGCGCAACTTCTTTCTTACATTAATAGCTGACTTGCTTCTCACAGGTGAATAAGCATCGTTATGCCGAAAAGTTTCGACCTTCTGGAGACCTTCGATCCGTACGCCCACAGCCGCTGCATACCGACCTTCAGTCCGGCTTAGGGATGAGTCGTTTGTAAATATACCTCGCATCGAGACAGCGGAACCACTACTGATACATCGGGCTCATAGCTTCGGGGAAGAGAGACAAATGCCCAGTACCACCCGCCAAATTGATATACAATCCGATGAGAGCAGATTACTCGGTGGAAAATACAAGTACGCTTTCACCCCACTGCTGAACGCAGCATGGAAGCTTACATGCGGCTGTGTTCTAGGCGTAGTCCGAACGAGGTGATCATTGTCCCGGGCCAAACGTTCAAAGGGACTAAGAATAAACCACCGGTATGCCATTCCATGCTCTCATACTGTCATTCCTAATTGACATGCAGTGTGAACAGGGTCCAGGGTTCAATCCAGTTGACAGAATTTCCGGCAAAGCCAGAGAGAGCGGACCAGTTCGCGCGCAGGGCAGGACAAGAAAGCAATTCAGTTCCAGAAACAGCCTCCAATCGGGTCTTTCACGCGCTGGAGTGGCTGCTGAAATTGAAGAGTTCGCTCGGCCTGCTAAACGTCCACGTTGGGACGGCCCAAAGGTATCGTCCCTGGGCGTTATTGATCTGGTGGAAGATGATCCTTCAGATATCATAACAACTGCGAGACAGAACTCTCCCCGCCTGTCACCGGATTGCAGTCAATATTCGGCGAAAAGCAAGAAGATACGCGCTGTTGACATCCCAAGTACACCGAACGAGTACCGACGGATAGAAAATGACGTCCGCATCCGTCGGAATCCGAATAGTCCACAATCTAATAGACAGCGGTGGTCCTTCATTGATGAGAATGATCGCGACGAACAGTTCACTACGAATGCTGCCAATCAGAGACGCTCTATAGCTTCTAGCACTGATATTGATCTATTGAATGCTGAGCGACCAGACAAGACTGCACCAAAGAGAATCTTCGATCGAGTTGAGATTCGCAGGCCGCGAGATACGTCGCGGCGCAAGGATGCTACAGGATTGGAAAGCCCGCCTCTTCAGAGGAAATTTGTTGCAACGAATGGGCAGCGACGCACTTCGGACATGAGAGAAAGCCCGGATGAATTGCAGGGCGAGGCAACCGTTCAACCGGCACCGACCACACTAGCTGGATCGCGAAGAAGAGATGCCGGTAACGGACCTGTAGTTCCAGATCAGACAGAAGTGGATGCTCGTCCGCGGTCGTCGCCATCGGATATTCGGCGGACAGTCTTGACATCCACCTCCCAGCAAGGCCATGGAAAGCCTGGTAGCGAGAGAGTGAATTCAGACGAGATATCTCGTCATCAACGGATTTTCGAAGCAACCTTGTTCCAATTCGAGTCTGTCGAGCGACTGGCTTCTAAAAGCCAACCGCTTGAAATTCATGTGGACAATAATCAGGGAACAATCTCGATAGCGGAAAATGCTGCAGAGCCTGACAACGGCTTCAGCATCCCTCTCCAAAAGGTCATCAAACTCTTCCGAGGAGATGATCCCAGTCTCAAGATTCGGTTAAAACTCTCAAAGGCAGAAAACATCCCCGAGAGAATTGACATAGAGCTATCGTCATTGGAGGACAAAGAAGGTTTGTGTGCGGTCTTCAAAAAACAAGGAGTGCAATTGCTTGACAAACCCAGGTATGTACCCCCCTCCCCTCCCCGCATTTTTCTACAAAATTTCACAACTGACTAACAGCATGTAAGTGAATGGATGGACAAAATATTCACCAGGAGCAAAGCCGAAGCTGCCAGTCAGGCTACCAGAGCCAGCTACTCTAGTTCTAAACGTGTCCAAGAACTACCTCCTGAGTCAAAGACGGGGCTGCCGAAACGGCCAAAGCTCTCTGCTTCTCTTCAGGATAGCGAAGGAAATATCCGCAATCAGGAATCTCCCTCTCTAAGAAGCGTGCCTCGAAAGGCTTCCAAACTGTCGAAAGTAACTCAGAAATCCACCGAGTACTCTGATGACGGGGTCCATAGTCACCCTTCGCGAGAAGACGCAGATGACGGAGTCACGATCCCGGTAAAGAAATTTTATCCTAACCCGTCCTTCAGTCGGGAAACAAGGTCAATGACGCGCCGTACAGTATCATCCTTGATTAAGTAGGTTTCACACCCTCTAAGAAGAGACCTCGGTAATAGCTAACGAATATAGTGACGGTGATGATGTCGGGACAGAGTCCAAGTCGGATGTGAAGCTGAAAAGGTGGCAGAAGTAAGAGTTCATACTCGGTTATTGTGAGAAGCTTCTGGCTAACAGTTCTAGGGGCCCTCTTGTATATCCTCGCCAGGGAAAGAAGAAAGCCGAGGTTGACGTTCACGATCTCGATCGGCTCCGGACGGGCGAGTTTCTCAACGATAATCTGATCGGCTTCTATATACGTTTTCTCGAGGATCATCTCGAGCGCACTAACAAGGAAGTTGCAAAGAGGGTCTACTTCTTCAATTCGTACTTTTTCGCGACGCTCACAAATACGCCGAAAGGCAAGCGCGAAATCAATTACGCGGGCGTCCAGAAGTGGACAAGGGCCGTCGACATTTTCAGCTACGACTACATCGTCGTTCCGATCAACGAAGCGGCTCATTGGTATGTTGCGATTATATGCAATTTGCCTGCGTTGCAGTCCACTCCCGAGGACATCTCAGAGCCCGAGAAAGCCCAAGAAGGAGATGTTGAAGAGGCGCCAACTCAGGCAGAGGGTGAAATACAAGAAATTCCCGAAACGCCTGAAGCTGTTGAAGAAAGAAAAGATGGCGCAGAGGTAGAGGCGGCCTCCAATGCTCGGGAACAACGTGCACAAGAAGAAGAAACTCAAGAACGTTTTGCGTCGATGAGCTTGAGTGACAAGGCAGAGAACGATGGAGGCAGAGCCAAGGATGAGGAATGGCCGGAAGGAGAGGAAAACCCGGTATCGTCACCTGCGAAGTTCTCCAGCTCTCGAGAGAAGGCCCAAGAGCCGCTTAACGAGTTGAATCAAAAGAAAACACTGGAGAAGCCGAACAAGACATCGGTCTCATCTCAAAAATCCCAGAAGTCCAAGAAAAAGCCGCGACCTCCGACGACCAAATATGACGTCCGGCAACCGATCATCATTACTTTCGACTCGCTGGATGTGGGCCGCTCGCCTACCATCAAAATCCTGCGTGAGTATCTCTACGAAGAATCGAAGTCTAAGAGGGGCATTGAGATCGATGCTTCCCAGATTAAGGGTATGAAGGCCCAGTCCCGGCAAATCCCCCTGCAGCCGAACTTCTCGGACTGCGGGCTTTATCTCCTGGCGTACGTCGAGAAGTTCGTCCAGGATCCAGACAGGTTCATCACCAAACTACTTCGCAAGGAGATGGATAGGGAAACCGATTGGCCGCCTCTGAAATCTGGGCCTCTCCGACGCCGACTACGCGCGTTCCTTGACGACCTGTATGAGGAGCAGGAGCAGATTAGTAGCAAGAAAGTCAGTGATAAGGATACCATGGCGGATCGGAAAGTAATCTCCTTTTTGCTCGGCTCTGATGAACCCGGTCGAACGGAGACTGTGGAGGAAGGCGAGGGTGCGGAAAAGCAGCCACCCGAGGATAATACTGGCGCTGAGGCTGGGTCTGCTGAAGAACATCCGGAAGTCGAAGATGGCCAGGATATCCCAAACTCGGAAAAGCGAACCATGCCTGCTAGATCCAAGGACGAGACTCTTGTGGGGGATGCCGTCTTCGCTGCGTTGCAGGAAGGGGAGAGGTCGCAATCGTTGGACGAACTGTCACGGGAAGAGCAGACTCAAGATTCTCAACCGGGGATTTCCAACAGAGAGTATCACGACGATGATCAAGAACTGATTGAGGTTCCCGACAGTCAAGATCTTGAGCTTACTAAGGCATCCATGATGGAGAAAGTTCGAGCACGGGTCCGTCCAAAACGAGACGCTCAGGTAGAAGAGGAAGAACTCCCCCAGCCCAAAGACACTCCTCCTTCTGAGGAGCAGCGACACAGACAGCACACGCCGTGCGATGACTCGACTGGAGGCAGAAAGAGTGAATTACAGATTCCTGAAACGCCACCTCGCGATGCTTCTAGGACTTCAGGAGATATTGTTCGAAGGAGTCCGAGATAGGCGAAGCATAAGGCACAGCGAGACACATAGCTGACCAATCCATTCAATCCCTTGGCTTGCTCGAATACGAAAGATCCTACGACGAATGGTGGGGCCTATCTCATTGCGTCAGGGTTGATGAGTACACTATTTTGCATCTTTTATTTGCATTTTCAGTTTTTTCAGTCTATATGTTTACGTGGCTGCCACGAAGGCATTGAGTTCAGGCGTTCTAAATTTGAGGTGGCTGATATGATATAGAGGCGTGGGTTTGTTGTTTTGCATCGCCAGATACCAATTGACCCAATTCATCAATCTCTTTCATTCGGTCAGTGCCTTTCTGCATGAACCAACTGAAGATGTATTAGTTTACAAGTGGTCAGTTGTTCAAGTCCGCCGCACTTGTAGATGGACTTTTTCAACGATCATTACTTTCATTGTGCATATTTATATTTGAAATAGCACTCTTGCATTCAAGATAGACCTTTACAATGAGTGAAGAGATGTGGAATACCTTCCATACTCTTTCCCACTTGTCGAACTCTATAATAATCCATATATATATACGATTTCCCCCCCTCCGCCATCATAAACGACACAATTAGGCTAACACTCACCACTCACTCTCATCCGCCCCAACCCACCACGCCATCTTATCCCTCTTAAACGTCTCAAAATCCCACTCCGCATCCTCCAATCTCTCCCTCCCCGCAACCCAAACATACGTCAAGGCCTCAATCTCCTCCTCGCCTTCATCTGCAAACTGCGCCCCCGCCGCATCCAACACGTCTCGAAGATGTTCGTCCGGATGCTTCCCCACGCTCGCCTCCTGCCGACCCCCGACACTTAACGATTCCCGCAATATCTGCACACGGACTTTCTCCTTGACGTATTCCGAGCCTTCGAAGATGTCAAGCCGGTGGATGTCTCCGTCTGTGAGGCCGGAGACGAGGGTGCCGAGGACGGAGGCGTCAGAGGATTCTTGGGACTCGGAGTCTCCGTTATGCTCTGAGGTCGTTGTTGGTATTATTCCGGGATAGTCTGCTCCTCGGACACGGTGCCGGCGGTAGCCGTGGAGAATGGCGGGTTTGAATGATAACATGGCTTTTTGCCAGGGTTCGGGGCCGTGGATGACGCGGTGGAGGATTTGAGGGGCCATTAGGGTGCCTGTAGTTCACTGTCAGAGAAGAAACTTGTTAGGATGCAGGTCAAGGAGGGTTCGTAGATGATCATCTATGTCTCATGTGAAAAGCGGGGGAGACTGGAAGATCGGAATGATGTACCGTAGAAGAATAGCGTGTGACCACTCATTATAACTGATTCAAGCGGTAGGTTATTGAGTGACAAAGACGTATGCAAGTATCATCAATGTCTGATATGCTCAGGCGAAGAGTGAGATGAATTGGCTGCGTTGGTAGATGGTAGATAAGAGCTGGGGTATGGAGGGGCTCGAGGATGTAGAGTGGGGATATTATTCTTCGCTGGAAAGATTGCAATCACGCTGGTTCTCGACTGCAAGAGATGGGTAAGGGAAAAACAACCACCTATCAGAACAAAAGCCAAGTTCTAAAGACACAAGGAGTGGATAGAAGAGAGCTGCATGAGATGCCAACTTACTCCTACAGCGATGTCGTATAGATTGCGGTCTTATCAATAAGGAAAGCTCCAGCCACACTTTTTGTGGAGAAACCTGTGGCTGACCCTCCTGTCCGTATTGTTGTTCCTGAGCTTCCTTGAACATGTTGAATCCATCTTGCAACCAACAGGGAGCTCTCTCTTCTCCCTCCATGTCCATTGGGGTTTGAATCGACTTACTCCTGGGCATTTTCCATTGGATTACCTGATTATCTGCCGGGACAATCCACCATGCATTCGTGTCTCAACCGCGCCCAGGCCGTCTTCGGCTTCTTCACCACCGTGGCCTTATGTGTCGCTGGCTTGGCTGCGCTCTCGGTCCTGCTCTACCCTGCAGACAATGCGACGGCGTCTGTTCAGTTGAAGAATGTCCAAGTGTACGTTCATCAATCCACTGATAGATCGTGAATTTGTTCTTGGTTATTCTGCGACGTATGGATATGAATGGATTTGCTGACAGGTATCAACAGAGTAAAAGGCCGGCCTCATTACTACTCGACCAAGAAAGAGGAATATGCGCAAATCAAATTTGATCTTGACGCCGGTATGTCCTATTCAAAACCTTGGAAAAGCAAACCCTCCCCTTCGAGACTGACTAACTGACAATCGGCCTTAGACCTCTCTCCGCTCTTCAACTGGAACACCAAACAGCTCTTCGTCTACGTCCTCGCCTCTTACTCTTCTGATGAGAAAAAGAATAACTTAGTTCCCGCCTCCGAGTCCATCATCTGGGACACAATCATCCCTGCCCCTGAATCGCCCTACTCCTTCTCTTCTCTCCGCGAGCGCTATTTCCCAGACAAATCCTCCTTGTCTGGAAAGCGCTCCTCCACCAACAGGCAAAAGCCCAAGACGAAGAAGGCAAAGAACGACGCTTCCCCCGGTGTTATCCGCCTCCGCAACCAAAGATCCAAGTATCAGATCAGCGATATCACGGGCAAACTGGCGGAAAGGGAGAACGTGACTCTCTCTGTGGGTTGGAACGTACAGCCTTGGGTTGGGGCATTGTGGTGGGGGCCTGGGACTGGTGCTGTGCCGCATACGGGGGGAAGGGTGGAACGGAGTGAGGCGTTTGATTTTCCTGCTTTGAAGGGGAGTAAGAATGTGGCGGCCGGGGGTGGTCAGGGTGAGAAAGGGTCCAGTTCATAGTTTTTGGTTTTCCAGGGATAGGATTAATTTCAGATGAACTGTTGCAATGGTCTATTGAGACCATGTAGAGATGGTCTGTAAGTTTCCATATCCGAGTCAGCATCTTTGTTTTGAATATTAGAGATGTGGTGCATACACTGGCCATCAGGCCAAAGATACTGGACAGTAGAATTGAACATAAACAGCAATGAAGTTCTTTGAAGTCATAATTGGGGATGATGTTCAATCTATCGAGCTGTGACTTCAGTGGGCACTTTACCACTCCACTATCACATAATCAGAATGGACCAGTCAGAGTGTTTTTCAACATACTCTACATATGGAAGCCACATAACTATTTAGTAGAACAAGGACTAAAGTAATAGAGATATAATTAGTGGAATATATATTTCTTATTAAGAACAAATTGCTTGGCCCCTATAGATATTAGGGTTACGGGCCTATTTAGGAATCTACTGTGTTATGCTCTGCTACTATGTCAGATCAATTTCAATTTTCCAACGAGTGGCCGCTGGTAACGAAAAAGAAATTGGATCATTCTTATCATCATTTGCTCATTAGGCAGTTCCTCTCGGATAGCGACGGAACAGACATGCACCGGCCAAGTCCAACTCAAGTCCTCGAAGGGAACATAATTCCGCAAGGTCCAAATTCACGAAACAGTCCCGTAGTCTCTTCCAGAGGATCCGCCGCTCTGGATCCGATCCGAGTAGACTCCCGGGGCTTTTGATTGGATGGGACGGTTCATTTTGCGGCGGTTGTAGTAGACGTATTCTAGGTAGAAGGCGTGGATGTGGCCGGGGAAGTACCTATACGACGCAATGAAATGAGCATTGAGTCCGGGAGTTCTCTGAAGGGGGATTTGAATATCGCTTACCCTAAGATTGTGAGGAGCACGTTGATCCAGAAATCCACGCCGCAGCCGGCAATCATAAATACACCAAGGGGAGGTACTGGACAGGATATATAGGGTCAGCAAGACGAAGGAGAGATGAGATTCAAGTCTATCTGAATAAATAGAGAGGGAAGGATACTCACAGAACAAGGTAATGATGATGAGACAAATCATCGACGCCGTATCCGCCATCTTGTATTCTTTTCTCGTGTCCTGTTTGCAAAAGCTCACAAGTAGGGATTGGATGTTCTTCAGTTGTAATTCTTCACTGTCGATTTCGAGGACCGTTTAGATTCCCAAGCGGTGCCAAGAGCGCTGAGGGCAAGTATCACGAAGAGAAGAATGAAGATGTAGATAGGGATGTTGTCGTCTTTATTGTGGTTGATGCGCTTCATGGGTAATTGAAGACAGGGATGATTTAACTTATACTGTAGTATGGAATGAGAGGTCAAACAACAGACGTCAGCGATCAACAGACTGGGAGGATCCTAGAGGTTGAAATTGAGGAACGCGTTGGAAGATGGGCTCATTGACCAGTCATGAAAGGGTGGCTTTGGAGGCAAGATCAAAGAGAGTTCCACGCGTATTATTATTTTTCCCTTGCAGTCTCCCTCGTCTTGGCTTCATATCGTCAGCCCAGTTACATCCAGTGCATACCGGAAACTTAGGAAGGGGCCAAAAATGGCAGCAGCCCATGCCGATAATAAGAACACTGCTACTCATGATGTCATTTCAGGAACTGTGCCCGATTTAGTTTAGATTACACAGCCACAATAGCCACATATGGCGTCGAAGTCAGCGAGGTATTGATGTATTGATGCAGTGGTAATCGTGGCTGAACTTCAACCAAGTGACATACAAAATGCTGGTTGCAGAACGCTCATGTAGCAATAATTCATAGATGCCCTTTTCATCCTACACTTTCAACAGCCCATAAGTGCATAGATAGAATGAAAGCTGAAGCATGCAGTGAAAAAAAGGTCTCACACCGCATCAATGGCCGCTCTTGTGGTGACTTGCTCATTCTTATTGCCCAGCTTGGATATCTGAAGGAAGGCGTCAACACCATACCCCTCCAAACTGTGCAGTTCAAGACTTCCCGCCCAGTATTCTGCATACACCCTGCTCATCGGCAACCCCATTCCAAGGCGGAGATTCGGCGGGCGAGAGGTGAGGGAGTCCAACGAGCTTTCTCGGAAGGTTTCCCTATCCGCATGTTTTCGCTCCTTCGAGACGGTCAGCTCCTGCATAGTGGCCGCCATAGCAGGGACCTGGCCCAGATTCTCGAGGCGAGATTTCGTCCGGGGACCCTTGCTGAACGACCACAGATATGGTAAGATCTCGCGCGGGATACCGCCGCCCTGATCTGAGATCCGCATGATCACATGTTGCGGGGCTTCGCAGATGAGCACTTCAATCGGCGGTGGAGGTTCAGGCGTATCCCGGTATCGCTCGCTCACGGCCTGGATCGAGTTGCGCAGAAGCTCGCCAACAATGTATTCCAGATGGCTCAAGATGTATGGGAAGGTGGCTTCCGAGTGTCCCTGTACGTGGATCTCTGGAATCTTATCGGATCCGGAACTCTGTCTCATCAGATCTTGCGCCAATTTCCCACACCGCTCAATCACTTCTTTCGCGTTGCATTTGAGAAACACCTCTCCGACGAAATCGGCGTTCAAGTCCGTCCGAGCTTTGGAATTGGGGAAATGCCATGGAGAGTTGAATGTCTCTGTGAGTGCAAGATGTTGCTCTGCAATGACTCGACGGGAAATCCTCTGGTGAAACGATTAGCTGGAGTGTTTCAGCGACGCAGTGTGAATCCGGGCCACCTTACCGCTCGCAGCAGAGTATTCATGAACCGATCCATTTCGTCCGGCGGCACGAGATCCTGGCATTCCAAAACACCCATAGCGAGATTGGGAATCACGACCAGATGTTCTTTGAGCGTTTGACGCAGGATGTCACAGAACTTGTCATTGTCCTCCAGCGTTCGAATCTCGGGGACGACGCGAAATCTCTCGAACGCTTTATAGTAAAGCTCGTAGACGAGGGACAGATGCGGGTTCGCTACAACCACATAAGGTAGCTTCTGGATGTCTCGTAGCCGGTGCGCAATCCTGCAGTTGACTGTTAGTAGATACATAACGGGGATAGAGTGTGTGAGAGAGGATATGCAATATGGTAACCCACCTAGTAGGCAACTCGGTCCGCACGTAATTTGCAGAGCTGATTAGTCGTGACTCTGTCAATGTTCGTCCAAAGAAAGTCAACTGGCGAAGACTGATGGGCCGGATTTCGCGCTCTACCCATCTATCGTTGGATTAGCGAATGACTCTGGTTGAGATTCATCCGTAAATCACTCTCATACTCATCCAAAGCCGACGCAGGTCTCCATGGCGGCGGACAATGCGACTGCTGTCCAGAGTAAAGCCGAGATTGAACAGGATGCCTCTGTCGGAGGAGGGAGCGCCAGCACGTTGCTGGATGACTCTGCCGCATACTGCTCTGCCATGCACTCGATATGAACAAGATCCGTGCTTGCTTTGCTCAACCAGGGATCCCTTCCAGTGCTGAAGAACCGTAGTGCTCGTTGTACATGGCTTATCACAAGGTGTCATATGAATTGACAGCGTACTGCCTTTTCAATGATAATATGACATTTTGAACTGTGATGAGTTCGCGGGTTTGTCCGAAGTCGGCAGTTACGAGTCATTGAAATAGAAATATAAGCGGTGAGTAGCGTTAGAGGAGAACGTGACATGTGACATGCCACTCTGTCATCAAACATTATTAAGTTACCTGGGGTAGAGAATATACATCTCTCCCCTGAACAAGTACTGTACCTAATTTGCTGGAGAAGCCTCTGCCTTTTACTTTCTGTGATGAAAGAAGAATAACATTTGCAATCAACTCCAGTTGTTGTTGCTGCCTCGGAGCTTCCTTTCAAATGGCTTTGTGTATATTTGCTCCATTGTGGGCCTTTCACGTAACAGCAATACAGCTGGCATCCCGCATTCTGCCTGGGAACATGGCGGACAGCAATTTTCACGGTATTTTACCATCTCCCAGAAATATTTGAGGTGTACAAGACGCACATGTCAACATCAAAGGGCCCGACGGGTAAGGAAGTACACAGAGGATAGTAGAAGCCGAAAGCTAGGTATGATCATTGACATGTGAAATATAGCATTGAACCTTGGTGAAGGAGGATTTAAAGGCTTCGACTTTGGGATTTGTTTCCTCGAGACAATGTTCTAGCGCAGCAGATGTCTCTAAGCTGGGACAAAGTTGGTGGCTTATATCCTGTACGAGTTTCAATTAATCTTTACTCTGGTCTAACTCTACAGAGTATATCTGATCAGTTAGTAGGTTGTAGGAAAGGAAGGCTTTTCAAGGTTGTGATATCACCACTATCTGTAAGTACCCCACCTTGATGAAAGAAAGCATTACTCAGGGATGATCGATTATAGAGATCTTGAAAATAGGCATATAGATATGATTGAAGATCAGAATTTCAGTATAATGATCTATCCATCTGGTCGGTATTCATCAGCAAAAGTCAACAAGGAAATGCTTTAAGTTGGAAAGTACAGAGTACGTGTTACTCCAGCCTAGCACTGCGTAGTCAGCGGTTGTCTTTAAAGTTATTGGATTCTGTGCAGAACTCCGCCACCGCTTAGCTTCCAATCCAACCCTCGCAGGACGTTTGTCCAGGCCTCTGCTCAAACAGTTCCGTGCTGTACCGTTCTGAATAACCATCCATTTCAATTCTCTTCACTGATCCTTGCTCTTTTTTCCTTTGTTGCTTATTCCCTGACGCGTTTATCCTCTCTTCTAGTCCTTGAAAGCGAGTGCCTTCGATTCGGAGTGCTCGAAGGCACTTTTCTACATGGACAACGTAAGTCTCCGCGTCACAAATGAAGTCATAGAGCCGGATGGAACGATTCCGGGGTGAAACCTCGCGGGGAAGCAAGCGTGCTAACATGGAACTTGCTTCTATACAGCTCCCGGACAATGATATGCTCGTCGACGAATATGAGCAATATCAGAATGATCGAACCGATGTCGTCGTGGTCTCCCGCTCTGGCTCAGAGGAGCCTGAGCCGGAACCACTTGCGGATGATTGTATGAGCCCTCAATACCCTTCATGCCTAAGCGGCGCCCGAAAAATAGACCTGGGCTCAGTGTCGTTGGCCGCTGGGGCTTTGAGCTTTTCATGCCGCTTTTAGATCACTTTGTCTGACATAGATACAATGCACAGTTCCGGCGATGATGGCGCGAGTCCTTCCCAAGGATCCCGACCTCGAGACTGAAGATGAGACATATCACACATGGCACATCCAGAATTGGCGGCAATTGAAACGGAAGGAACATGGACCAATATTCCAGTGTGGAGGGTTTCCATGGTGGGCATTCCAGCATTCGGATGCGCTTGTGACACTAATGCCTCTAACTGTGACGACAGGCGGATCCTTTTCTTCCCCTACGGTAATCATGTTGAGCATGCGTCTTTTTATCTCGAACAAGCCTGGGAAAAGGAACCACCAGAGAACTGGTACGCTTGTGTGCAGTTTGCCTTGGTCTTGTGGAACGTGAACGACCCATCTATATTCGTTTCACATGGTATGCATCGTATTGACTTCGATTTCGTCGGCGTATGGTTGACGTTCCATTAGTTGCTACACATCGATTCAACGTGGACGAGGGCGATTGGGGGTTTACAAGATTTTGCGATCTGCGGAAATTGTTTACCATGCCATGGGAGGGCAAGCAAACGCCGCTCGTTCAGAATGATGAAGCCAAGATTACAGCCTACGTCCGTGTCGTCAAGGACCCCACCGGCGTTCTATGGCATAGTTTCCAGAAGTGGGTAGATCCATACTCTTCTCGCGTTTTCTTGCTCTAACAGATACCAGCTACGACTCCAAGAAGGAGACTGGAATGGTTGGATTACGGAACCAAGGTGCCACTTGCTACCTTAACTCGCTCTTACAATCCTTGTATTTTACCAATGCGTTCCGAAAGGTATGGATCTTGTTTTGTCTCTTTTCACGTCCGTCCGTATATTCTAACTGCTCTGCAAGGCGGTTTACCAAGTTCCGACAGAGGCGGAGGCAACCAGAGAAAACAGTGCTTGGACCCTCCAAAGACTGTTTTACAATCTACAAACGAGCGATAATCCGGTCTCAACAAGCGAACTCACAACTTCATTTGGCTGGGAATCCAGACAAATATTCGAACAGCAGGATGTCCAGGAACTCTCGAGAAAATTGATGGAGAGATTAGAAGAAAAGATGAAGGGCACACCAGCGGAGAAGGCTTTACCCGAACTCTTTGTTGGCAAGACGAAAACTTACATCTCGTGTATCAACGTTGATTATGAGTCGTCTCGTGTGGAGGATTTCTGGGACATTCAGCTTAATGTGCGAGGCAACAAGACGCTCGACGACAGCTTCAAGGATTACATCCAAGTGGAAACATTGGAAGGTGAGAACAAATACGATGCCGGTCCACCGTACGGCTTGCAGGATGCCAAGAAGGGTGTAATATTCGAGAGTTTCCCTCCTGTCCTGCACCTCCACCTGAAGCGATTCGAGTATGACATCAACCGCGATGCTATGATGAAACTGAACGACCGCCATGCTTTCCCCATGGAATTCGACGCCTCACCTTATTTGTCCGACGATGCGGACAAATCTGAGCCGTGGATCTATCAGTTGCATGGCGTTCTGGTGCACAGCGGTGATTTCAATGCGGGCCACTATTATGCCTTCCTCAAGCCTACCAAGGATGGATTCTGGTATCGTTTCGACGACGACAAGGTCATTCGGGCCACCGAGAAGGAAGTTCTTGAGGAGAACTATGGTGGAGAGTACGAACTAACCAACGGCGCGACCGGTGTTCGACAGCCATACACGAGAGGATTATCGACAAAACGATCAATGAATGCTTACATGTTGGTCTATATTCGAAAGTCTAGATTGGACGATGTATTAGTGCCAATCACAAAGGATGACGTTCCTTCACATATCGGTACGTGAGACAGCATCTTGTACGACTTACAACGCGGCTAACTGGCTTGCAGAGAAACGGCTAGCCGAAGATCGGGCAGAGATGCTTCGTCGAAAGAAAGAGAGGGAAGAGGCTCATCTTTATATCAATATTGGAGTGTTAACGGAAGAATCTTTCAAATCCCATCACGGCTTCGATTTGACCAGCGTTGACCTACCCGCCGGAGACCCGGCACTTCCGAAGCAATATCGGGTTCTCAGAGCCAAGAAGGTCGGGGAATTTGCCAAACAGATCGCAGAAGAGACGGGTCTCGCGGCGAATCAAATCCGCTTCTGGGTCATGGTTAATCGTCAAAACAAGACCACTCGCCCGGATCAGGTCATCAAGGACCCAGAACTGACCGTTGAAGAAGCCTACAACCGATACGGCACCAAAGGGAATGCATTCAGGGTGTGGATGGAGGTCGGCTATCCTTCGGCAGATGGAACGATATCATGGCCCGACAGCAACAACTCGGTTCTCGTCTTCTTGAAGCATTTTGATGTCTCCGCCCAGACTCTGACCGGTATTGGCCCTGTGTATGTGCGCAAAAACCAGAAAGTTGCGGAACTCGCGCCAATCATCCTCGAGAAGATGAGTTGGCCCGCTGGCACCGAATTCATTCTTTATGAAGAAATCAAGCACACGATGATTGAGCAAATGAAGCCAAAGCAGACCTTCCAGCAATCGGAAATTCAGGATGGTGACATAATAACTTTCCAGCGAGTGGTCAAGGAGTCGGAGTTGCCGTCAACTGCACTTTACCCAGACGCCAGGCAGTACTATGATTACCTGCTTACTAGGATGAACGTGACTTTCGCGCCTATCAAAACGGGGGATGGTGACCCATTTACACTGACCCTCAGCAAAAAAATGACCTATGAACAATTCTCGAAGAAGGTTGGCGAGCATCTGAATGTTGATCCCACGCATTTGAGATTTGCTCCGGTCATGGCAAGCACTGGAAAGCCGAAACAATTCCTGAAGCGCAATGTCAACCAGACTCTGGGTCAAATCCTCAATGGCCAGTACGGTGCCTACGGATACAGTATGCATCGGCCAGATGCATTGTTATATGAAGTGCTTGAAACGAGCCTTAGTGATTACGAGACTAAAAAATCTCTCAAAGTGACGTGGCTCCCTGAAGGCATCGTCAAAGAGGTAAGCTGTCACGTCCTCTACCTAAGCATCGGACCATTGTGCTCACCAATCAATCTAGCAAGTCTTCGACGTTTTGGTGCCTCGTAACGGCAACATCTCGGATCTCATCGCTGGTCTACAGAAGAAGGCGAACCTTGATGACGATACTGTGCGTGATATTCGGGTGTACGAGGCGCATAGTGGCAAAATCTACAAAGAGCTCAGTGACGATTTCAACATTGCGGGTGTCAACGAGTTCGTGACGCTGTACGCAGAGAAAATCCCAGAGGAAGAAGCCAATCTGGAGGAAGGTGACCGGGTGATCAATGCCTTCAATTTCGATCGGGAACCAAACAAGCCGCACGGTATTCCGTTCAAATTTGTTGTCAAACCCGTAAGTAGATACCCGAACAGACTTGTATTGTTATTGCCTAACCCCTAGCAGGGTGAGATCTTCAAAGAGACCAAAGAAAGACTCTCCAAACGAACTGGCATCAAGGGCAAGCAATTTGACAAGATCAAATTTGCTATTGTCCCTCGGTCCATGTACACCAACCCGCGATACCTAGAAGATGGTGAGTTACCCTTCGTCCTTCGAATCTAATCTTATCTTCATTCAATGCTTATTCTCGACCGTCTAGATGATATACTCTCGGATATTGCTAGTGATACGGATGACCTCCTCGGTCTTGATCATGTAAATAAGAGCCGGAGCTTCTGGAACCGAAGCGAGACCTTCTTCATTCGATAGACGCGGTGGATGTTTAAGTGTTTCCTGGGGGTGCTATGTGTGCTTGTTTCGGCTTCTGTTGAGGTTGATTGTTTTGTAAGATTGAGAGCCCACCGATGTGGGCAACCAGGCAGGTATAACGTATGTTCATAAATACGTTATACCTGCCTATGCAGTCATGGTACATTGAAAGCCACGATAAAATTCAATGAAACTGGTAGCTTTCTTCTTCTCTGTACTTGAGAGATGTTCATTCCATGTCGTGCAATTAGTAGTCTACGAGTCTCCTATAGCTGCTTGAATGGTATCACTTTAAGTTTGCAGACTTTGGCTACTATAAGCTTGAGCTGTATTGTTGCAATTGCATTGCAGAAACAGAAAATAGATCTCAACTGGAAACACTTGGTAGATTCATTTCTGGACCTTGCCGTCTTGATGGTCAAAGAAATTTCCACTATTTCCTTCAGAGAACAACAACAACAACAACAACAACATCATCATCATCATCACAAGCTGTTGCACAGGAATCTTGATCCCATTTTGCAAGCGAACCAAAAAATAGCTCTTGTAGAATCCCTACGTTACAATGTGGAAACGATGAAGTAGAAACGAAGATGATTAGTAATTGTCTAAGCTCATTCTGTAGTTAGTTAACTTAGTTAACTTACAGGAGAAACTGCTATCTAATATATAGTCACGTGAGAGGTCGAAACTGTTAGCGCAGGAATCGACCAGTCCCGGTCGATGCCCGGTCCGACCTTTGCTTAGTCATCGAATAGGTAGTTAGCCAGCTCCGCGAGCACCCCTTGAATTGGACAAGCATTCAACGCTTCACAGAAACACACAGCTGTCCAGAACTCCCGAGATCAACAAACTCGGAGTCTCCAGAAAACGAATCCCAAGGAAAGTTACGCTTTGAATTTTTCTCCTTCTTTTCTTGCATTTTGTTCACAATGCGCTTTGAAATTCTATTTTTCAGCCTCTTGGCCACTTTCGTATCATCAGTCGCGGCCACTGCACTAACCTACAGACTCGAGGCGAACGAGAAGGCTTGTTTCTACACCTATGTTGAGCAAAGGAATGCGAAGGTTGCATTCTACTTTGCTGTACGTACTTACCACGGGCTCTCCTCTTTATAGTTGAAATTATTGAAGCGGCAGGCATTGACTTACTCCTGCTTGTTTAGGTCCAATCCGGCGGTTCTTTCGATGTCGATTACTCCGTCGTCGGACCTGGCGACAAGGTCATCTTAGATGGGGCCAAGGAGCGCCAGGGCGATTTCGTGTTCACTGCACAGAGCATTGGAGAGTATCGGTTCTGCTTCAATAATGAGATGTCGACCTTTGCGGAGAAAATGGTTGATTTTGAGATTGCGGTACGTAGCACCTCAGGAACTCATTGATATCCTCTGAACAGGCCTTGTAACGGTTCCTTCCAACCTTTACAATCGATCAACCTCGACCATTGTTTCGAATCGATGTGACGACGCTGACCTATGCAAATTGCAGGTCGAAAACGAACAACGCGCCCAACTACCTTCCAAACAAGGCGCCAGCCCCGAACAGGCTTCTGCGCTGGAAGAGTCCATCTACAAGATCTCCGCCCAACTCTCCACGATTCACCGCAACCAGAAATACTTCCGGACCCGTGAGAATCGCAACTTCAGCACTGTGCGGAGCACCGAGCGACGGATCTTCAATTTCAGCATCATTGAGAGCTTGATGATGGTGTCTATGGCTGGGTTGCAGGTTTTCATTGTTAGATTCTTCTTCCAGGGCGCGAGAAAAGGTATGTCTTTTTACTTTGGTTGTGGAGAATGCCGCTTTCAATATCCAGAAAAAGAAAGAATCTTGTCCGAGGGAAGCTAACGGTGGCATACTGCAGGCTACGTATGATGAAATTTGAATCTATATTGTTATTCGAACATTTTGGTGTTAGTGTATTCAATTCCTGTTATAGCTTTCTAGCATTCATGACGCCGGTAAATTGAACGACTTTTACTCCTTTCCTTTCTGGAATGGCTCCGGCACCATCCTGGATTCTTCTCCTCCCATGCAACGAGCGGGAGAACTCGTAGTCTCGCATTAGAATTGCATGGAGGGCATTGCTGGCGCATGTGTGGGTTGCAATGAACATCCCCTGCTAACCTG
Organism: Evansstolkia leycettana; assembly: GCA_000787455.1. Taxonomy (NCBI): domain Eukaryota; kingdom Fungi; phylum Ascomycota; class Eurotiomycetes; order Eurotiales; family Aspergillaceae; genus Evansstolkia; species Evansstolkia leycettana. Next base: position 50,958 of record JSYV01000123.1, on the reverse strand, counting down.
CCAAAGCTGGCAGATGTACTAACAAGATCACAGACTCACACTTCGCTATCAGGAGCTAACGATCTAGTATTAGGAGAACGCGTGTCCTAACTGGCGGTGCAGCACGCGTACAGGGATTAATTGCAGCTTCTTCGTCGTAGGAAGGAAATTGAGAGCAGAGCCCTACAAACGCATGGAGAAGTATCGGAGCGATTATATACAATTCAAGTGCTCGAAACCATTTCGATGATGTCAACCTCGTTGGAGGTTGCAGGCTGCTGTTCAGCAGAGCAACGAGCTGCTGGGTTGCTGTGAACAGAAACGGTTGAGGCTATGACGACTGTTTATGGCTGGAGATTGCCACATGCGGAAGGGAGTTGCAGCATCTGAGGCAATGGCTCGTGTTCCAGCTTTCTGTTCACATCGTTTATTCTCGTGTTTGTGCTTCATCGAAGACAGCAGTTCTCAGTCGGCGAATATGACGAAGTAAGCGGACTATAACGGCTACTCATGACGTCCGCAATATTGCATCGAGGCTGGAAAGCGTGAAGCTGGAGGGAGGTGCTACCAAACTGAGCAGCGATAGCAGGCATATCAAGTTCTAACACAGGTTTGTCCCAAAGTCCAGACCATGGGTGATACCCATGTCATGGATGCCTGATTGCTTGAGTCCACCGTCCCACAACATGGTTGCTCCTCCTCCGGACGTGGCCTCGACCGTTTCCATTATTTCCATCAACCTCTGCTACTCTCAGCCTTTACACACCAACGGACATGTACCCATATCGCCGGGGCCCTGAATCGTTCCTTCCCCACCATCAATTCAACTCTTTCCTGGGGTTGACCATCTCTGATATTCAGTGCGTGAGCGCTGAAGATTGAAGGTGGATGCGGACTGCTCCTTAATAATGAAAGAGTATATCCACTGCCCTTCGGCGCTGTACATTCTGATGACCTAATTTTTCTGATCGCCTTGAGCATTGCCTTTCAGTTTTTTAATCTTTCTTATGTGCGTCTGGCGACTGAATCTCAATGGTGAAAGTGGAAGATACCAGAGAAGACGATCATATGGGGTCGACACGCTCTCTTCGGCTGCTCGACCATCTGACGCTCCTATTTTAGTATGTTCGCCTCTCAGTCTGCTGAAGTGCCGATCCCTTTGTTATTGACTGTGCATGCGGATTCGCATCTGCGCACCTTCTGCATCCGTGAGACCTAGCAACTATGGTTGGTGATGTTTGGTTTGAATGCCATCCTCGAGCGACGGGTGGAGCCAGAGCACGCACTGCAAGAGTTTCCGTTACTTCAATTCCTTGGAAGATCAATATGACAGGTCCGGAATTATTTTTTCGATCTAATAAAATTTAAGCGTTACTTCGGTTGTTTTCCGCGACTGGAGATGATTACCCTATATGCCGTCAAGTGGGTATCTATATCTGTCCTTCATGCAATTCAAAGATGGTTCGAACCACACCACTCACGTCACAAGCCAACTGCCTAATTCTCACCAGCTCATGGCTACCAGGATCTACGGGAAACGAGCAAGAATCGAATGGAAAAGGCAAAAAGAAGAGATTTGATCTTTACGCTGGAGAAAGACCACCACAATATGGACTTCTCTCAATTAGAATCACCGTCGTCATCGTCGTTACGATCATCACCCAAATAAGGAAGTAAACTGAAGAGCTCCTGGTCAGTCTACAGCAAATTGAGAGTAACAGGGTCTTCCGAGTCCAGTCAACATGCAACATGGATTACTGGCATGCAGTAGATCAAGTGGCCAGTCTCACAGCTAGGCTGGGTTTTGGACATGTTAATACCTGTATAGAAGAATCACCTTGAATCTCACCAGCAATCAGCATCCATAATGCTTCCACTTCGTGCAAAGCTTCGATCGCCATCCAGCTGCAGCACGAAAACAAATGTAACAGACCTTTTACTATGTCAGTTTACCTGCGAAGGCACCAAGTCTGGGATGCCTGACGTCACAGGCCCACATCCGTCACCAGCCTCAGGCACACACCCACTATATGCCGTGGAGCAGAACAATCTCAAGCCTCAAATCATTCAACAGTTGCTGACCCAACCTTCCCATGAAATGACGGAAGCTCTATAGCTTACAAAACGTTTAAAGAGCATTCCTTACAACGCTTAGGCTAATCAAAGCTCTCGGATTGCTGCAATCTCAGTCCCAAGCACCAAGGATTACAGCATGTATTAACACGCCAACATCGAGGAAGTCTTTAAACCTCGGGAAAACGAACATATGCTGGTGTGTACCTAGGCAGCACAGTAATAGAGTTCTCCTTTTAGCTCTCTGTGGTGGCGTTCAACTATCTCATCTTCCATATTGCAGACAGGATGACAGTGTCATTTACCAGGCACTGTGAAACGATTCTGCTTATGATGTCAGTAGCATTCATCCACTTATAGCCCATGATGTCACCCTACTCATTTGGTTGTGTCTCTTGAAGGTATCCATGTTCACACATCTTACTGCTGCGACTGATACTGACTTAAATAAACAAATCAGACAAGGCTAGTTTATGTCCTTCAATGCTTGGCTGAGAAATGTGGCTCTGTGATTTCATAATACAGTTTGACTTGCTTGGGTAAGGGACATAGAAGAGTATATATTGATTGTTTGGACTAAAATTATATACAACAGCAACCAGACATCTAAAGATCTACTTTATCTTCACAGCTTGTTTCCTTGATGCCTTGATATACTTCATTAACATACACCAGAGACTCTACATTAGCAATATATACATCTAGTTTCCATACAGACTTCCCTCCTGTTCCTTGTGATCTATTGTGTTGAGCTGACTCCAACATTCAAGGTGAGCATAGATATCGTTGCTGAATACCTCAACCACCACTCCCTCTCGTCCACCAAATGCTCGTGCGATTTTATTCGCATCGCCATCCAACTGCCATACTGAACCTGAAGATCCGCCTGTCTGACCATGATCGAGGCCACCCGCTCAAGAAAGATCTATATCAGATGGAGTGACATTTCAAGGTATGCTTGTGAGACTACACTGACCTTGCTTTCTTAGAGTCTCAAATATGCACAACTTGCCGGATGTCATGGAACCATCTGAGAACTTCCAGTCTATGTTTCCCACGTTTGGTGGAGAAGCTGGGCCTCCCCCGGAGAATACTGTTCAGTCAACCCAACTGAACCCTAGCGCATCTATCGACGACTACAACCGTGACATGCTGGAGTATACCCAGCGACAGATGAACCATTTCATTGACCAGGAATCTGGTGGTAATGGAACCATCAGCTCCAGCAGCCATAGCAGCAGGAGTAGCGAGACCAGTGGGCGTAGCGGTGACTCTCTCACTGGTGAGTTGGCTCGTCAGGCCACCGCTCCCGCTGCTGCTAGTGGTCCCCATCAGGACTCTGACAGAGCCAGGGATGACTCTGTAATGAACACATGATACCACTAAGACTGGGTTTTAGTCCTGTGGCAAGTCTGGTAAGTGAATGTCTCCCCAGGTGTTTGTCGCGCTCATCCTACCCCCTATGTGCCTCGCAACTCACACTGTTCTATCATAGTCGTAGCGCAGTATCCTTCCACGATGACATGTCACGAGGCGGCCGACGTACACCTTTCAAAGGGCAATCTGGTTTAATGATGATGGCAATGTATAAAGCAGTGACATCTCTTTGATGACACTGCGTTACCCGTTCCATCTCATTATACCCTAGCGTGGTGTATCAGTCGTTGTGATGAGTTAGCGAGAGGCTTTTGATTTTACTAGCGACAGCAATTCGGAGGTTTACTTTTGATCTTTCTAAGACGATGGGTGCTTCTGGTCCCAGGACTGTGTCACTGTGACTGCTGCTTGTCTTAGAGATACCCATTTTCAACCCTTCTTCCAGCCCTTCGGCACAGTTTTTCTACTTGTTAGCCAACGAGTACCAGCAATAGCAACTCACTCTCCAGTTTTCCTATGTGCCAGGTCCCTCTCATCTCCCTAGAACAAACTCTTTCTTGATGGATACACCAATTCCAACATTCATGGCATGCCTTTGCTGGTGTTTCGTCTTTTGTTCGACCACAGATCCCCCTAAAATCGACAAAAAAAAAAGAAAAAAGAAAAAAGAAAATCTTCAGCGAAGGCCTCGAAATAAACAAGGAAATTTCAACAATATGTCCATTCCCTCTCGTCCCTTTTTTTTTCTTGCCCATTTTTATCCCATCTCTCGCCTAAGTCACTCGTTCGACTCTAATCCACCATTGCTGTTTCGATTGTGGCTGTTACTGGCGTTCATCATCCATGGACAGTAAACCAATCTACAGTCTTGAATACATTTTCACGTGAAAGGGACAGAGTTCTGTGTTTCCAATAAGCTTGAGTAGTAACTCACATTGAGTCCTATTTTGCTCTGTCCACTGTCAGTGTTGAAACAAGTTGCAAAACAGAGGTGCAACAACTGATGAGTGAACTTACCAACAAAGCAAATAGATCAATGTTGAGATGAATGTTGTGGTAAAGAACAAGAGATGACTTTTTGAGGGTCAAATCCCTGCCCTATATCTTGCATTAGATTTGTAAACTGCTGTGTTGAGCGCTCCCTTACCATGTGCAATACTTCATTCTATACTGTCAACCCATTAGCATCTCCTATTGGCACCTTCCTATTTCAGCATTCATTTCGGCACCTTTTGACCCCTTATTTCGGAATCTCTTGATCCGGATCGTACGATTCAACTATGATTACAGCGCTCTTATCCGATATTTTAGGATATTCTTCGAGCCGCAGGATCACCCGAAGATGGATATAAAAACCCTGCTTTTACCGCAGAATGTAGAGAGAATCAGACCTTCATTATTTTTGCTAGATCACGGGATATTTGATTAGTAAGGCGCGTAGCTAACTATTTCAACATGTACCATTCTTTCTACGCATAAGCTGTAGGCGCGTTGATCATCCTCAATAGTAACATGGCAGTAGCCATTATCGTCTCTATAACCAAGATTAGCTGGCCTCACTGGAGCTCTGAGGCTCCTTATTCATAATCTGTTTCCTATTATAGAATCATTTTGCTCCTTTGTTGTTGTCTTTGTGATGCGGTCATACGAAACCCTAACCCAGAGACGTTCAAGTCATCGCGCGCGGCGCCTCAGGCGACAGCGTTGAGATGAAAGAAGCATACAGACAACTCTCACCTCCAATCTTCTGTCTATTCCACTGTCCCTCTCAACGTCTCTCAACACTCTGGAATTCTCGGCTAACTAACCTCCTCATCTGCCATCAGCTCTGTCTGCAATAAACTCTGTCTTCTCACTAAGCCGGCTTTTTTCCCACCTCCCTTATCACTATGATATCAAACTCTTCAAGACCATTTAGCGACGGAGATTGAGCAGTTATGGGGAGCGGGTCAAGTCTCTCAACGTGATAGAAATCGACGATGATGAGCTGCTACGACTGAAGATTCAAATTCAGCGCTTCAACCCTGAGCAACGCAACCTTGGCCCTTTCACTGCTTATCCAAACGAGGAAACTGCAGAAGTATCCAATTCCAGCTGACTACCCGGAACATGCATAGAGACCATATTTTGAGATTGAGCCCTTTAATCCTAAGTGGCTTGACCAATACGAAGGTGTTGCAGGCTTGCCTCCGTCGGGCATCAGATGGGAGCCGGAGTTCAGCGCCGGTAGCATTGAACAATGTTTGGAGAATCAGTTATTTTGTGCCCCACGAGTTGATGAGTCCAATAGACGGGGAAGAGTGAGGACTAATCTTCTCACTGGAGCTGAAAGGGTTTAGGTGGGTTGCTTTCTCTCCTTCTCAGTTACATCATGCCCTTCTACTGAACTGTATTTCTCCAAACAGTTCTCCCTATCCACTACTCGACATTGCTGAAGGTCAAACAAGCGCCAAGCACAGCTGTGGGTTGATTCTAAAATACTGTACCATACCCATTTTCACATCATCGCCATTGTTACCAACAATGCCATGGGAAGCAACGACATGCTCTTATGGGGAGAGACTGCGATCATGGCCCCCAGCATGGGAGAATTATCATTGCAGTAAACGAGTTCAGCAGACTTAACGTTCAGATGTCCATGTCCAACCTCTACAGTTTCAAAACAACAGACGAGAACCCCTTCGATCTCCTTCTTCGATGGCTGATGGCTGGAGTCATACCAAGAACTCAAGGGATTTTACACTAAAACTGACTCTCTTCTTGCTTGTCCGCTTCCTTACTAGATAGCATGGAGTCGACATTCATCTGTTAGCTTGATTGTCACTTTATTGATACTCTCAGGTAGATATCATTATGGCAGTCTCTAGCGCGTCGTGTGGTCATAGTGATAAAAATCTTGGTGGGTTGCTTGCTGGTTTTGCTGCGAAGGATCTAGTATGTTTGTGAAATTGGTTTCACGAGGAAGAACATCTTTTGCGTTGCGTTTGTTATGGCGAAAGTTCTGGTTGCCAAATCTAAGGAAAATTAATCGATGGAAAAAAGAGCTCCCCTTCTTCTATTAAAATCCTCAAAAACAAGAGTCATATTAAAAAGAATCTCCAGGTAGTCCAGAACATACAACCGCAAGGGGGGAGGTTCTGGGCTGCCCATCCGTACAGCTTCATTATCCTGTGGCTATTGTGTGAACAATTAACAAGACACAAGAAACCTGAAAAGAAACAAGACAAGGGAACAGCATAAGTGAGAGAAATTCAAAAAGAAAGGCAGGAAGAAGTAAAAAGGTAAAGGACTAGTATGGCTTCAATCTGGAACAAGGTAGTAGAATCTTTGTTTTGAGAAAGACCAGAGATTACTATCAGACTCTAGGAATCCAAGGAAGGTTCCCATTTTCTTGTTAAGGTTAAATATTCCTATGCAGGTACCTGCACTGTATGTAGCTGGTTCCAGAGCTCCTGGTACCTCAAATGCAATTATAGAGTCCCGATTCTCCTTAGCATTCCATTCCTTGATACCGTAAACTAGGCTTCCGAGGGACGCTGCCCCTAGCATCGACCCTGCGTGAGGACGAAATGGAATCCACATAGGGCTATTTGCTTTACAAAAAATGGGCCAATTTCAAAAACAACATTCCTACTCCGTAGTCATGGGGGCCTTTATCAACTCCTCGCCCTTCTTCCCATCCTTCAGCTCCATCACTCTTTTTCCTCTAATACTGCTGCAGTACATCCAGTACGGGCCATCTCTCTTCAGCTGCAATTCGATCCTGACGCTCTTTATTCCAACTCTCGGTCCATTCAATTGAAGCTTTCATTGAGCTATTCCAGCCTTCTGTTGCTCCTACCGTCTTTTGCTTTCGGGCATAAAACGCCAACCAGGTCAAAATGCGTGTCGCTACTTTCGTGTCATTTCTTGGGACCATTGCTGTTGCTGCTGCCGCACCGGCTCTGAATGCTGATACGACTCCATCGCCGTCGTCTGCTTTGCCTTCAGCAGCTTCGTCATCAGCGGCGGCAGCAACTAAGACCTGTCCAGCTGGGCGAACGAAACAATGCTGCGTGTCAGTCGACAAGGATTCAAAATCAATCACGCAACCGTTGGGTGAGCTGCTGCCCGTTGGCGGCGTGCAGCTTACATCCATACTCGGACTGACGTGTACGCCAACTACCTTATCCCAAACACCTCGTTGACAAACGGCTGACGACACTGATGACAGGCGTGCCTATGCTTGCCGGTATCGATGACAGTCAATGCAGGGAGACAATCATGTGCTGTGACGGCGGATCGCTGGTAAGTCCCGGTTTGTTTACTTTTCCGATTTGGTTTTCAAGGGTCAGAGATCTCGAATTCCAAGATGTTACCCCTGCAGAGGGTCCATGGAAAACGTTCCGACACCGGTCCTTCGAAACACCGCAGATATTCGAGGGTACTTTTTGCTGACATGTTGACTTCAACACACACAAGCTCGGTGTCGGTTTGGCGACCCCATGTGACCTGCCCCAATAAGCCAACCATAATAATCCCCACTTCGTCACAATTAAGTCCACCAAGTCTTTTCATCAAATGTCTCAGTGAAAAGGATGTCAAGTGGTCCGAAGGTACTGGCGCGTATTCTCGAGGGTATCATGCTGGTGGTTTGCGTTTCTTGTTAACGGTGAAGACCGAAAGTGCTGTGATCTTCTCCATCAGTAAATTCTCACGGGATTTTCTTCTTTCAGTTGTTCTTTACCTTTCGTGCCTCTATTTGTTCTTCATCTAGTCCTTCGATACCTTATGACTCGGCTTTTCTTCCTGCAGGGTCTCAAGACTTCGATGGGAGCTTTCCACGGTTATATGGTAACCGATCGGCAGTTTTTCTGTTGCGAAGATTCCCATCGCCTAGCGATTAACGAGAATCGTCCTGTCGTACAAACGACCAAGTAGCTCTTGCTCCTGTATCATCACAAATTCTCCTAATACATAAGTGAACGCGCTGCAGAGAGCATGGAGTCTCATAAAAAGATATATCTTTCCATTATGATAATAATATACAGTCAATACTACACATGCATCGACTATCGCCAGCCACGGCCAGCTGACGGGAAACCCCTGCCGCCAGCTCCAGACGAGCTCCACGGGCCATGATGGCCAGGTCCTTGGCCTCCAGTATGAGGCGGAGGAAAGTGATAGGACCCCGGAGGCATCGGCTGCCCTGCAGCTGGCGGTAGCGGAGGGAAAGATCCACTCTGTTGCGCAAAAGGAGGCGGAAATGCAGATGGGTTCATTCCCAGGCCCATGTTGGCTGGCGGCATCGATGGTGGGGGTGGTGGCCAAGGACCATGATAGTTAGGTGGGCGAGGTGGTGGAATAGGAACCATACCAGGTCCCAGAGCAGGCGGGCTGAAATGTTGACCATTATTAGGCGGAAAGGGCATATGGGGCGGAGGATTGTTAGGAGGGGGAGGAGGGGGAGGAGGTGCATATTGACGTTCTGCGGCAAATGGTGGAGGTGACGGCGGGCGCGGCGAGTAAGACCTCTCTCGTGATCTTGAGCGTCGCGTTGAGACACTACGCGATCGAGACACAGAGTCATAGCGTCGTCGTCTGCGAGCCGGAGACCGGGATCGTGACGTTGAGCCGAACCGTCTGCTGTCGTCACTGTCTAGACTGTCACTGTATCGCCTTCTTTTGTGTGGACTATCACTGCGACTGCGGCTTCGACTCTCACTGCGGTAGCGGGAATCCTTTGTGTTTCTCTTTTTCATCTGCTGACAAAAGGCACGCGACCATCCGTAATACGTCTCACCATCGATAATTTCACCCGTGTTTTGATCTCGAACGACTGTCTGCCCAAGTTCATCGATGTCGATGATACCATCCTCGCTGTGCGGCGGTTCGTTTGCGCCATACATTCGGTCCACGTCTTTCAAGAATACTTTGAGCGCCGTCACCAGCTTCTGGTCTGCTGGGCCAGCAAGAAACTGTAGCGGTTTGATCGAATCCGGACGGATAGGCGTTGTGGAATTCGGAATGATATGAGGCACAAGATTGCCTGCTGGGAGATCGTAATACAGCGTAGAAGGGTCGCCATGAGTAGGTGGCATAATGAACGGTGCATCCTTCCCAGTGAGCTCCTTCGTTGGATCTGTGTCATCGCTCTCGATTCCAACAGCCGCCTTGACTGCGCCAGTTGCAGCTGAATTCTTCACTACCTCCCGAAGCTTGTTGACGTAATCTGAGCTGTAATATCCATGTTCCTCCCAGATGTCTAGCAACTCATCAAGGCGCTTATGATGTTTGGGGTTTTTGTCTCGATTGTACGATGCCGCAGACCCCACCAAGTCCACTACAAATGGCTGCAGAGAGCTGCTCAGTGTGGAAAACGCGGCTGTAGTATCCGAATGGTATTTGGTGTGATGGAACAGATCGTTTAGTAGATAAAGGATGTGCAAGCTTTTCCGCTTCGCAGAGGTCTCTCGACGTCCATCGCGGTCCCTCAAGGATCGCTCGTCGTTCCCAGCTGCGAACGAGCTAGACAATGCGACAAGGTACTTGCCCCAAACCCCGACCCTGTTAGATGACGAAACGACATAATTGAGAAGCCATGATTTGCAAGTCTAATCCACTCCAAGGAGAACTATTTAGCACTTGCAATGACCGATGGGTGCAAAGGATATAACGGTTCAGACCTGGATGTTTGCTGCGGAGCAGTGCGATAGCGCCCTGTCTAGTGAGGAGTGGGAAGCTGAGATCTCATCGCGCGGTACGGAAGTAGGATCAGGGCACAGAAGCGCTGCCGAGAATGAGGCCTTCGCGATAGCAATCTGATGCGAAGCCATTATGCCCCTCAAGATGCTGGGTTCGTATGGACATAGATGATGTGCTGCTGTTTGCAGATGCAGTCAGTCTATGGATGACCAAGCGCGCTTTTCTTGTTTGAGTTCACGTGATCAGATGATGCTGCTTAGTCATGTGTTGCAGCCCTTCGATCTTATGAACTGCAACACAACAATCATCTCTTCTTATTGATCGTTTTCAATCATTTGATCCTTTTATTCTCCATGCTAAGTAACAATAAAAGGAAAATTAAAAAATAAAATACGATGCAGCCCATCAGTGAGCACGTGGCTCGGGTTTCAGAGGAGCATTGATATGGCTCGATCATCCCGAATTTACTAGTTTGACCGAGACGTCTTCGAATACCCGAAAGATCACGTGTATTATCCCGAAGTCGGGCTGTCTCCAACAAGCGCAGGAGAATCGTGATGGCGGAAAAGGACGCGACGCCGGCTACAAACGGATACGAAGGGTCCAGTTGACCACACCGCAATATCGGAAATAGACGGTTCCACAAGGATAACTCTTATCAAAGTAATACCCGGTTTGATCCTCACGGATCCAGGTTATCGGGTTTGTCAATTTGGAAGCAGACACTTTCAAACGAGTGGCTCTAGTGGGCAGTGTGTTGAACAGCAATGAAGAACAACTTAGTAATCCAATCAAAGTGTACCAATTTCTCAAACGCCTCTCTCCTCGCAGTACTTCTTCACCTCCTTCTGCAGCCTATCCTTCTGAGCTGCCACATTCTCCATGATGCTTCGCAATTTCTGAGCGTCCTCCTTGCTCAATTGCGAAGCAGTCTCGGCGCCTCCGCCAGTGAAGACCCCTTCCTCGACAATTGCCCATAGGCCGCCTGCCTTGCACACCTGTTCCATCATGTCGAGGACAGCGCCTAACTGGTTCGGCAACCAGGTCACGATGGGACTTCCGCCAGTGGCAGTGGGGTGCATGGTTCTCTTGATGATATACTCGCGCGCAAACATCCAGTGTCTCCAGCGGAAGCTGCGGACGTGATCCAAAACACACAGATACAACAGGGTGAGCTCCGCATCGCCGCGCTTGGTCAGGAATTCGCGGACATGGAGCTCCGTGGCCTTACCCAGGATGAAGCGCAGGAAGTCGCGATGAGGCTTGGGCCGATACTGGCGGAAATCCCGCAGGATGTCCGTGAGCGGGTTTTCAGGCATGGGGATCTCGCAGAGGTGATCCAGGAGCGGGATGATGGAGTCGTTGGCTCCGGATTCACCACGGAAGTACTGTGGTTTGTTGTCATACTGGCCCTCGTAGATGACACCGTTGGGGAACATGGACTGGGAGGTGATGCCATAGATGAAGGTGCGGTAGGACATGTAGTCCTTTGGCAGGGAATTGGACCACATCCTCTCCATGTTGTCTTCGATGGCGGTCATGGCACGGAGGATGTGGCCAAGCGCAGTCTTGGCTTGAGCGAGCTGGGCCGTGCCAGTGCTGCTACCAGCGGCGTTGGCCTGCTCGATTGCGCCGAGAAGGTCGACGACGCCCTTGACGAGGCCCCCGGTGAGTGCAACCATGTGGATGTGGGTGAGGATGAACCCGGCCTCGGAAGACTTGGGATCCAGTCCCTTCTCAAAGGCACGGATGAGATGAAGATTAGTGTATTCTTCATGCCCAAGAGATGGGTCAACCAGGTAATAGTTGTAGAGAGCGTATGATGCCGCGTAGGACATGAACGCTGGAATGTCCAGACTGATCCAAGAGTCAATAAGGCTATGACTTCATAAGAGATGAGACAGGAAAAAAGGCTTACATTTCAGCGCATCGAACCAGAGGTCCGGCAATACACTTTGGAAGGGTTTGTCTTCCAAGACCATAGCCGCCAGCAGGGTCGGAGCTCCATTTCTCCCAGCATGGTTCCAAAAGATAGGAGGAAGCAACGAAGCTGTAGTCCCTAAATGCAGCGGTGATTGCATGAAGGTCCCGTTGATTAGTGCCCTCGATCAGAAGCTTGTCAATCTCCTCGGTCAGATCAGGGAGGGCACCGGAATCAATCAGGGGACCCAGTTTGAATTCAGCCAGGAGGCCAGGGGTGCCATCCAGTTTGACAATGGGCATGTCATCGAGGATCTTGCTCAAGGGCTCGAAGACTGGGGGCAGCCGACGAAGTGGGAGCTTATATGGCAGGAAGCCCGTCGTGGTGTTGACGGTAAACGGGTCCGCAGCGATGGGGATGTCTGACGGATCAGACTGAAGATAAGGGAAGCACGCGGAGACGGTGGGAAGAAAGGAGCTTTCTCCAATTGAACCCATGTTGGATTGAAGTTAATAGACGTAAGTCTGATATAGCTGTGCTTGAACGTTGTTGATTCGAGCCTATGAGGAACGAGGCAACTCTGGGGGGCATCGAGCGGACTTATATACTAGTAGTATGCAGTGGCCGGAATCATTCCGTTGGTGAGGCCGGAATAAAGCGAAAATCTAACGTAATAGATAAGAAGATGCAAAAAGACACATGGAAACTATCCTCAACTTGAACAAACAGATCATTGCCGTTGATTGTCTTTTGATATTGCCAATGTTTGGAGGGAGTCAACACCAGAATGCAGCCCAACCTCATGAGGAAGACTCTCGGATTATCTCTCCCCCCAGGTCGCTGACAATTTTCAGGTAAGCATATTCATGCGTATCGAGAGATGGAGAGGATTTCAAATGATGCAGATACGTCGGGGGAAATGATCAGATACTAATCAACTTGTTGAGTTGAATGCTTGCCATCATTCCCGGCGGGAGCCCAATTGTGTTCAATTAAAACAAGGATTACCACTTGCTTTAATCAGAGCTCAGTCGCGTATCTTGGTCAGTGAACCAGAAAAAACACCTGGAAGTTGCTCTTCCTTCTCAAATCATGATGGTTGTTCAATTATAGTCCTTCTAGCATGCTGTTTTGATGTGTCGAACATGGTGTCATCGTGAAAGAATTTAAGCTTAGTCAAAGTCAACCAATACACTGACCCTGAATCCCCTCATCGTGATCGATCTCAGACACTGTACTGCGGGATCGGCGTTGGCTTGGTCTTCCACTAGATCCTCGGAAACCTTCTCCATACATAGGCACCAGATACGTATCCCGGTCATGTATAGAAAGCTACATGTATCTACATAGTAACGACATCCTGATTCTAGATACCATACGGCGAAGTCGAAATGACACAGTTTCGCTATAAAATTGCCGATAGACTCTGGCGCAGATCGTTTGATCGATTTACCCGCGTGTAACCTTCGTGCGGTAGGTTTTCCTGGACAAAGCCGAGTTTCCTGAAGGGCACTCTTACAACCATGATGAACTGCTGGGTGGAACTGGCGTCGTTTCATTGAAGTGTGGCTTCTTCCACTTGGGACACGTCCATTGCCTCCGTACTCCAACTTCAAAGCATCTCCATCATCCGACAGGAAAGCTTCAGTGATGCAAGTAAACTGGTATATTTGCTGGAATGGGGTGTATCAAGGTTCCCCATATTATAATTGAGAACAATGCAGAGATGCCAAATGATTGTCTCTGACACAGATGCGCATGATACAACATTTTAGCAGCCGAATCTGGTCCTACTGCTAGTAGTAGCTGTGTATGCACCTATATCTGACCAAATATGGCCGTTTTGATCAGGAATTGCTTATTTGGATTCAGCCTTCAAGACGATTCATGAGCTGTTCTGTCCCTGATAAAGAGCCAAGTGTTGCAGGAGATTGGCTCTGTTGAAAGAAGTAAATCAGAGAACACTTCAATATAGAAAGTTGGAGAAATTCTTCATCATAGAGACATGATAAGCTCTTGTCCAATCCGTTCATCTGGCGAGATCCAGCAAGTCGAGTACAACTGACTGAAGCACTCACTTGATTGAAGTATATCAGTCGGACTGACTGTCCAAAATCATGCCAGCACGTGGGAAGACGGCTGCTCGTGAGTCGTGTGACCTCATACTGAAGTCCGTTCAGACCGAAGGCACCGATTCAAGAACACCACGCTGGCATGCGATGGCATCATATGAGTTGATCCTCCTATTACTATTATTGTAGATTAGCGACCAGGTGTCAACCTTTTGAGAGAGGCTTCATTACTTACTACTAGCGGAAATCAAGCTCAATGCTGGCTACGCGCTGATGTGATTGGACGTCCTTCTTCCGCCATCAGGACAGACCAACAGGCCATGACCACGACAGTTCAACAATTGCATTTAGGTGGATGATCGGATTACGGATACTGTTGTCCTCATTGTGCCTGGATAGCCCCGCATCCTTCGGCCGACGGCTCGCCATTTCCCATTGGTAGCAGAGAATGATTAAATTTGCGAGCATAAGTCGCCATCGTACGATGTATCGTTGTGGTGGGACCTGTGGTGGCTGAGAGCAACAGTCACAACAAGGGCTGCAAATTGGAGAAAGGGCATTACAAACCAGCGAATATGATTCGAGGGTCATTTAGATTCCAAGCATCGCGTAAATTACTAATAACCAGCAGAAGATGGGCTGACACTTTGAAGTGGGCCTGAGTAATGGAACCCCGCAGGCTCCCCATGCGCAATGTTTTGAGCGTGGACAACTTAACTCCCTCCACCTGACTCAGACTGGGTCCAATATTAATATTAAAAGGGGAGTATGAAAGTAGAACTGTATCCAAGAAGGCGTTCCTGCTCCCCTTGGCCTGGAGTGAAACTCCATTCACAATACCAGAAGCAGTCAGCTCTTGATCACTCTTAGAACCCATATAGTCGTTTCCTTTACTCGAAGACTCCAACTCTTACAGATCGATTCGTTGTCCGACTTATCACTGACCATTACCTCCACCATGGCCATTCTTCTCTCCGCGCAGCTGCTGCGTCCTGCGGTTCGCCATTTCTCAGCTCATCGCCCGACTCCAAATACTCGTACCTCGCGCTTTATCACCATGTCTTGTCTGGTCTCAGCCGTCGTGCTGCCATTTGTCCCGCCTGCTCTTGAGAGCTCGCGCGAAAAAAAGCTAGGCTATCCCAACCACAACAAGTGAGACCATCCATTCAAGTTTTTGGCCATTTTCAACAATACTGACTCGTCTCTCTCCACCTACAGACCGCATCCTCCTCTGTGCTTCCATGCTCGCTAGATACGCTGTCAACCCTCACTACTGGATATACCCGGGCGAATCATCGGCAGCGGCTCTCTTGCTCTCACTCAAAGAGAGACTACGATTTGGAAACATCCATACGCACACGTCTGCAATGGAACGATAATCAAACCATTTGATTCCTATAGCGAGGTGGCCGGGTGGCTAAGGATGCAGAGCACCTAATGAGATTTGTGCTGTCTGAACAGCAGTCATGCATCCCGGAAGCGAGCCCCCGTCGACCGATGTTCTTTACATTACGATCTCGGAGGTGAACTTTTTTTGAAAAAGGACACCTCGAACGCCCCTGCGTCCGCTCATTGATCAGGCAGCAACCCGGACACTAGATCATCATGACGAAAGTTATGTGCACACTCGGAGTTCACAGGCGTTTTCTCCTCCCTGCATTGTTATTTTTCAACTCTATTGCAGTGTGATTGATCTTGCAGCAAAATCTTGCGAGGACGCATTCCTCCCATCGAGCGGGTCGAAGCTTTCTCCCGACCCTTCATAGACTTCACCGAAAGTCATCTGCTTATTACGCTCAACTTCCTCCTCAGGGAGCGCCAAGCCTCGCATTGTTATGTTATAGTGCTCCTGAATGTGTGTTCAGCTTGACTGGCTCTTAACACGTCGTTTTTTGTGCTCATCTTCGATGCCACGGTGTGACAGGCATACCGGTCATGTTCTTATATAGTTTTGACTGCCTTCGCCTTATGAGAGTCCATCTCTTCCGAAGAATAGATAGCTTTTCGCATATATCAAACTGACATAGATAGACACCAGTACGCTTTTGTCAAGGAAGGGCATCATTTTCTAATTTTAGACTCCTTCCATCTACTTACGTAACATCTATGGAGCAACGCCATAAAGCACGAAGTGAGGAGTTGATCCAAGACAAACAGCGAGCAGCGGGAGAGCGCGGGTATAGTACATAAACGGTTGGATAGTCGCACAGAATCTCCCTTAAGCCCAACAAAAACCATAGGATATTCGCTTTTCGAATGGGACGCCGGCGCATCAGCACAATTTAACTGAACCGATTGCCCCTCGGAGGTCGAAACGGCTCCGCAGCTTCGTACTTGCCCTTTTCCATAACCCGATCAGCCTCTGTCATGGGCTCGTGTCGAGTCGGAGCAGGATCATGACCTGCTTCTGCACTCGGGGAGGCAACATCATCTGCCTGGCCCTGAAAGCGTGCCATGTTCGCTCGTTTCAAGCTGGAGGATTCTGACGGGGTCGGCGGGTTAGAATGTGATCGAGATTCCTGTCGGCGTTGCTCGGATTCCATTGCCGCCAATTTCGCTTTCCGTTTCACTTCGGCATCATATCTGGCGGCGCGGTCGGCGTTGATTGATTTCTTTGCGAAGTAGTAAGCTCCGCCGCCCGCTGGATGGTAGATGACACTGTCAGTCAGTGTGTCGGGAATGCAAGGGGATGTTGCGGCGGACGGAAATAGTTACATACCGACACAAAGGACGCCCCAGCCTATCCTGTTGTTGCGGAATTGAAGTGATCATCAGCAATCAAGTTTGTGTTGGTCGAGGAACCGAGTGATAAATCTTGGGGCAGTATCGGCTCACCATGTTGATCGGATCTAAAATGACAGAGGTAACGTCAATTAAGTGCGACATTCAAAGTAAATGGTTATCAGGCACTCACCGTATTCATTTTGTGTAGCTGAAATGTCAGGCTTGCTGTAGGAAGGAAGTTGAAGCTGTCCAGGTGAGGTGAAGAAGAATTGCAGTATTACGGAGTATGTCAACGATTCAAGCTCCAGTCGCATTTCCGTTCTGGGGCATTCCGCGGGGCCGACCAACCAGCATCTCGGCTGCGGCGAATTATTAGCTAAGGCTCCAGTGCTGACTCTCGACCTCTACTTTTATAACCTCTCCTTCCTCTCTTATCATTTTCTTCCTCTCCTTCGCCATCATCCCGCTGTCATCTTCGTTTCACCTATTTGGCTCCGTTTAGCTCGTTGAGGTGATTCTGCTCCATCAAGGCGCTGGTAGCCTTCCCTAAGCAACGTCCTTCGTTTTGCCTCTGCTGCTCGAGCCTGCTGAATGTGACTCACCTTCTTTGGTCTTGACTTCTCTGGAATAGAAACTGCTGAGGCAGCATGCCCAGTAAGCGCAAGGCGACCGACAGTACGGTGATCTCCAGTCGACAATATATGGACAGCGGACTGATGAGTGGATTAGGCGGTCGGTCGAGTCGAGCATCCAAGCGGGCAACTCCCGTTCCAGATATCGATAGCAGCGACGAATACTCCGATTACGAGGACGATGTTAGGGAAGACAACTTGAAAGGTACTTTATAGAAAGCAGTCCGTCTATGTGTGACTAGCAGACAGCTGACACGAAGTGTAAAGAAGTTGTCGAGAAGTTCTCCCTCGAATCGTTCAGCAGGAACAAGAAGAGCTCGATCTCAAGGGAAGATCCCCACTTTGGCTACAAAGACTTCTCGTCGTTGCCTCTCAAACCAGATCATGCGAATCGGCCGCTCTGGATTGATCCTTTAAAGGGTACAATCACGCTGGAAAGCTTTTCGCCGCTCGCCCCCCAGGCGCAAGATTTTCTGACCACTATTGCCGAGCCTCTCTCACGCCCTACACATCTACACGAGTATCGTTTAACGGGCAATAGCTTGTATGCCGCTGTTTCCGTTGGCCTTCAGCCATCTGATATCATCAGCTTCCTTGATCGGTTGTCCAAAACGCCACTCCCCGATTCCATCAAGTCGTTCATCATCGAGTTTACAAAATCCTATGGAAAGATAAAGGTGGTTCTGAAACATAACCGCTTCTTCGTGGAGAGCACCGACCCTGCGATGCTGCAGATGCTTCTGCAAGATGAAGTTATCGGACCTCAGAGAGTGCAGGGATCGGAAGGGATAATTCAGCAAGCTGCTCCGAAAATGGGCGGTTTGGTCATTCCCGGCACGAAAGATGCTGCGGGAGTGCAGCAGACTACAGATGGGAAATTGCCGGACAATCAAGCAAATGACGCCAAGGAGGACGATATTCTCCTCACTCTGCGTGAGGATGATGACGATGATGACCAGGCTCAAGTGCATAGTTTCGAAATCCCAAACACCGCGGTTGAAGCGGTGAAAGCGCGATGTCAAGCCATGGGCTGTCCGGCACTCGAAGAGTACGATTTCCGAAATGATGAGATTAATCCCACGCTGGACATAGATCTCAAGCCGAATGCACGAATCCGAAGCTATCAAGAGAAGAGTCTGAGTAAGATGTTTGGTAATGGTCGAGCGAAAAGCGGTATTATTGTTCTGCCCTGTGGCGCTGGAAAGACCCTCGTCGGTATCACCGCCGCTTGTACTATTAAAAAAGGAACAATGGTCCTCTGCACAAGTTCCATGTCCGTCGTGCAATGGCGAAACGAGTTCTTACGATGGTCCAATATTGACCCAGGTGATATTGCCATCTTCACGTCTGACAACAAGGAAAAGTTCCGCAGATCCACTGGGATCATTGTTTCAACATACTCGATGGTCTCGCAGACGAGAGCTCGTTCGCATGATGCTCAGAAGATGATGGACTGGATTCAATCACGGGAATGGGGTCTCATGATTCTGGACGAGGTGCACGTCGTGCCTGCTTCGATGTTCCGAAAGGTGACATCGGCCATCGCCACGCAGAGCAAGCTCGGTCTCACAGCCACTCTTCTTCGTGAGGATGACAAGATCAAGGATCTGAATTTCTTGATTGGACCAAAACTCTACGAGGCAAACTGGATGGAGCTTGCTGAGCAGGGCCATATTGCCAAGGTGCAATGCGCTGAGGTCTGGTGCCCGATGACGACCGAGTTTTATTCTGAATACATGAGGGAAAAGTCAAGAAAAGCCGCACTTTTATACATTATGAACCCGAGAAAATTTCAAGCCTGTCAATTTCTCATCGACTATCACGAGAAGAGAGGCGACAAGGTCATTGTCTTCTCCGATAATGTCTACGCCTTGGAGCGGTACGCGCTGAAACTGAACAAAGCATACATCTATGGAGGCACACCCCAGAATGAACGCATGCGCATTCTCGAGAACTTTCAGCACAACGAGCAAGTCAATACTATCTTCCTGTCCAAGATTGGTGACACTTCCTTGGATTTGCCGGAAGCGACATGCTTGATCCAGATATCCTCGCACTACGGTTCTCGTCGTCAAGAAGCCCAGCGCCTCGGCCGAATTTTGCGAGCAAAACGCCGTAACGACGAAGGTTTCAACGCCTTCTTCTATTCGCTTGTATCCAAGGACACGGATGAAATGTATTATTCGTCGAAGAGACAAGCTTTCCTCGTTGATCAGGGCTACGCGTTCAAAGTGATCACCCATCTTCAAGGAATAGAGAACTTGGAAGGTCTCGCCTATTCCACGCCTGCTGAGCGCCGTGAGCTTCTTCAAGAGGTCATGCTGCAGAATGAGACTTCCGCAGAGGTTGAGAACGTCGCGGACGATCTATTCAGCGAGCGGTCCGGCGGCTACAGAGGCAAAGGCGCAGGGAAAGGCGTTGTCAAACGCAGTGCAGCTACTCTCAGTGGCCTTGCTGGTGGTGAAGACATGGCGTATATTGAATATAATAAGAGCAGGAACAAACAGCTGAAGGATAAGGTTGGGCATCATCCGCTGTTCCGGAAATTGGAACGAGAGCGCTTGAGAAGGAAGAAGGAGCTGGAAGATATTATGCGCTAGATGGCTGGGTCTTTGCAGCGCATGTTGAAACCACATGGATTAAGATTACCACTGAAAGATGTGGATGTCGATTTCTCTTACCAAAAGAAACTTTTTGGTGATTGCATTCCATATTCCTTATGATACAATCAGACGATTCCAGACACTGAGGGATTTCGTCCTCCTACAGACTGAAGGTACGATATAGATCATTGTATCTAGATGAAAATAATGGAAGAGTTTGTAAGCGGTCATTTGTCTATCGTATCACAGCTACATCAGATGAATCTAGATTCATCTCTTGAATGATGTCGCTACAGCACAGTTGATTGATGGGTAAGCAAATAACTCTAGAGACAACGGCGTGATGTACACGACTTGAATTCAGTGATCTCCATGCCTCGTGACATTCCAACCACCTCAGAGTCCAGATCATATTTTGTTGGATGCTGACATATCTTGAAGCCTTCTCGTATTCATTAAACTCTAACTCGAGCAGGTCTGGCGGGGTCTCGTTGCTATGACGTTTGCATCCAATGAGCCAGAACAGGATCGCCATCCCGACGGAGACTTCTGAGCCCGACCACCTCGAGATGCTGAGCATGGAGAGATATTTTGCTTGAGATGTTGCAAAACAATTAATAATGTTTCCTTCACGGGGAATTCGTGAGGCTTCATTTCATCTGGACTACTATATATGAGACTTGACAATATTAGTATAATTACCACCCCAACTTGCAGCATTATTTGAGGTCTACTGTCTCAGGCGAATCACTCAAATCGCATATTTTCTTGCCTTACTGTATGCAATCACCCTATTCAATAATTGCTCCGAAGAGAGTTTCTGTCACACAGCTCCTCAAGACTCGTGGTTCCACTGCGTTCAAACTTGGTCTTCTTTCAAGTCGAAGTCTCCTTCGTCATCGTTCTTTGACTGCTTCTGTGTCTTCATTAGTACTGTTGAAGCGATCGAGTATCGTGCCTATTAGTACATTAAATCTACCTACATTTGAACGGTCTCAGATTCCGCAGAAAAGCAATATGGCCACGGCAACTAAGATCCACTTGTCGACCAATGATTGCGGCGTTCTGAATGCTGGAGTGCGAGAGGATGCTGCGCGGGCAGCGAGTGAGGTCTTACAGGATGATTTGAAGAAGCATCATGTCTTCTTCAATGACCAAGGGTTTCATAGTGAGTCCTCTGCCCCTCTATTGTGTACTGCCCTTCCTTTCATTTATTGGAGCTAAGTATTCTGCAGATCACATCCCCCACCACATCCTCTGCATCTATGCGCTAGGCGCATCACCAGATGCAATCAGGGAGGCATATGACCGGGACAAAAGCTATCAGCGTCCCACGCTATCAGTCAACGAAGGTGTTGTCGACACATTGCACGACAGCGCCAAATTCAAAGAATGTCTCTCAAAGGAGGAGCATTATCCGGATTTTGTGAGGTTTTTCCAGCAAGAGATTGACAAGAAGGGCGTACCCGATGTCTTGAATGAGTATCTCTTTGCCGGGGATGAGCGGGCAGATGATCTGTTGGCTAGGTTGTTTGGTGGTGAGTACTTCTCTCGGCTTTCAGCATCAAACGCCGGAGTACATTTGGAGTTAGGGTCGGTTCTAATGAAAATATATTGAAGGTTTACTTCATCCTCTCATCCACTT
This sequence comes from Evansstolkia leycettana, assembly GCA_000787455.1. Taxonomy (NCBI): domain Eukaryota; kingdom Fungi; phylum Ascomycota; class Eurotiomycetes; order Eurotiales; family Aspergillaceae; genus Evansstolkia; species Evansstolkia leycettana. Next base: position 29,248 of record JSYV01000123.1, on the reverse strand, counting down.
TGGCTTTGGACTCGAGTTCAATCAACCAGCTATCGTGGCTGAAGCACTCGCGCAGACGGCCGTCCATGATAACTGGATCGGTCCCAAGTACCTATTTCCCGCCGAGAAAGCTGCTGGGGGCATTGGCAAAGCAGGAACAAAGCCCTTGTTGCAGATCCTAGAGGAAATCAGGGCTGATGAAAAGCTGACAACATCCGTCCACTGGTCCGACGGGAATAAGATCAGAGATGGTGTTCTGAAACGAGCTCCCGACGAAATGATCAAATATGCAAGTCAATTCACCGTCTCAGAAAATGAAATGGAAGAAAAGCTTGCGGAAATCATTGATACAGTCGGTAAGAATTGACTTCTTTTCTGCTACACTTGTAGACAAGTCATACTGACTGGCTGTTTTATCCAAGTATACTATACCGCCGCTGCCCAGCGTCCCGACAAACAAATCAAATTTGACTTCTTCTTCATGCATGGTGTCAACTCGTCCATCTTCTTCTCAAAGATACTTCCTCTCCCTTTCGTTGACCAGAGGGTCAAACTTCGCCTTCTGGAGTGGAAAGGACGCATGGACCTGGTATTGTATGTGTCTCGCGGGGCGCCTAAACTCCACCTTGAGGAAATAGCAGGGTATCAAGCGCAGAGGGATTGGAATGCCTTGTTCTCCAGAGGAATTGGACATCCTGGAGATGATGGTCATTTGCCAAAGATGCTGAGGGCGGTCGCGAATGGTGAGAAGGTCTGCCGGCCTTTCGAGGGTCAAGCTAAGGAGCATGGCTTGGTGATCACTGGTGATATGTGGTTGAAGATTGGGAATATGAGTAAGTGAACCCCTACGCGGTTTTGTCTTGCCCTCTACATCCAGGGGCTTCATGTGTCAGAAAGCTCATTGTTTGACTTGGTACATAGTTATCGATTCTGTCTACGACAAACGCGCCATGTGGGTTCGATCAGCAGGATTCGATGAAGCATGGAAGGATTTCTCGGATCGGTCTCGACTTTGATGTCTGGATCGAGCCCCAGAGGGACGCAATGTGATTATCAAAGTGGTTGAAAGATGCATTAGATGTGGTCTTTCAATGGACTTTGCATTTTGATGTGCCTTATGTCAGCCACATGGTCAGCTACAACAGTATTGGGTAGATCAGGCAAATTGTAAGAAACCGAAGATAGTCAAGTGGAATTTTACCTCTCACAGAGGATGCAAATCACCTCTTCCCTACCAATTTCTACTAATAATGCACAATGGGCTTCAATAGTACACTTACACGTCTTGAGATCTATTAGCGGCTAGGAGCAGTCACTGGTGTTCCCAAGCATATAGACCGAGGTTCGAGTATGGTTTGTGCCTGGGGAAGTCTGAAGAGGATTGATTCTTACTAGTGATCCTCGTCTCATTCCAAGTGGATTCTCAGTGGGTCTGCGCTAGATGATGCTGGTGGCTGGACCACTGAGAGACAGAGTATCTTAGCCTTAGCATACTGGACAGCTGCAGATGGACCTGTCAGCATGGATAAACATGATATGGAGCTGAATATAATATGATCAGGTAGCACGACTCCATGAATGTAAACAGAGAACGAACGAGAATCCTCGCGGTTGTGTTTGCCCCGCTGTGGCTCCCAGTCACGTGTTGATGCTTGCCTCTTGTGGGGGCGGTTCTCCCCAACAGCTTCAACTCTGCATCAGGTACCAGAACGCTGCTAATCCTGATATCTGATCCTGTATATCGCAAAGCAAGTACCTCTTGGAACAGCATCTCGCTCTACCCAATCATCTGACATAATGGCGGGGGACAACGATTCAACTCGCGTCCAGGAGCCGTCGAACCAACCTTCTAAATCAACTAGCAATTCACGAATCTGGCCCGAAGATGATAACCCGTTCTTTGCGTTCCGTCGTTTCGCTGATGAGCAGATTTCTTCCATACTGCAGTCCATCATGGGACTGCCTTCTATGGCTTCATCTCCGATGACTCATCATTGGATGGTCTTTACGAACGATAACAGCCGCAACGACATGACGCGCCAGAGAAGAGCAGAGGAAGAGAGCAACGCAGGAAACAGCTCATCTACGGAAACAGAAAGGTCTGATGGGTCACGATGGACGGATTCAGAAGATTATAAAAAGATATGGAACTCTCACCACCGATCGTGGTGGGATAGTTACCCCTCCGACTTCTTCGGCATCGATTCGTTCTTTGACTGGCCATGGTTTAACGACCGATTCCCGTTCTCTTTTCGCCTATTCCATCCGCACCATCACCCTTTCTTTCTGGACGCCTTTACCGACGCTGACGGCCCAATGTGGCCCATGTCATACCTCATGTTCAGCCCTTACTCTCCTCTTCATCTAGAGCGTCAAGCACACTTCCGAGCTCATCGTGATAAGGGCATATTCTCTTCTCTCATGAAGTCGTTGGGAACTTCTTCCGAAAGGGACCCCGCGGAACCCCAATGGCGTGAAGCGTTTGAGGATCTTCTAAGACTTGAGAATGGAAAACCGATGCTCGACCGGGATGCGCAGGCTGTTACTAAGCGGGAGACTGGGAATGAATGGTTACAAGGCTTGGTGAAACGGGGTAGCTTGGGCGATCGCTGGAAATGTGTCTCTGGAACAGATGCCCGTCCATGGTCCGGCATCACTTACGAAAGAGAGTACGACCGCTCCGAGTCCGACAAGAAGTCGTCTGATGCACAGGAGAAGCCAGACCGCAAGTCGGATGGAGGAGAGGCAGCTACTGAGCTGGACTTGTATGAACGCTTTTTGCAAGATATTGAAGCCCGAGAGCGCGAGTTCTTCCGAGGAATGCCTGAAAGCCCCCTTCTCCGTTTCCTGCTCGAGGAGAGGCGAAGATATCAGGACGAAATCTCAGATTATAAACGGAGATTTGCTCAGTCGGACAGTGAGAATCGGACCGAAGATACTGAGAGCTGGTTGGAACTTGTCTCTGGCGGAAACATGAAGTCTGTCCCGGAGACTTCGGCGTCGGATTCAAACGCCTGTGTGGAGTCAAGATCATCTGGAGAGGGAGCAGTCGAGGCTCAATCTCGAGTGATATCGACTACAACGACCACGGAACGCATTAAACTCTCTGATGGCTCTGTGAAGACTCGTACCGTCAAGAAGAAGCGCTTCGCGGATGGCCGGGAGGAAAGCAACGAGTCGGTGGAAGTTGTGAATCCTGAGCCTCGGCAGGCCTCATCCAACCAGAATCAGACTTCGGAGAATGACAGTTCTTCCAAAGGTGGTTGGTTCTGGAGGGACTGATTTGAAAACGATATATAATGAAGGCATCCACAGCACTCGTGTGAGGATGGTCACGACCTTTGCTATTTTTTTCCTTCTTTGGCTTGGCTCCTCATGCTTACTTAGCATAATCGTGGCGCATCTGTCTACTTTCTTGATTTTTCAAAGATTTATCTCTTCTCACTCCAGCTCCACTCCAAGGATCAAAATGGCGATACTGGTGCTGCAATTGTTTTTGTTCCCTTCACTTCCTCCGGATCCCTCTCTGTATTAACTCTCCTTTTCCTTCTCTTTGGCTTCTCCCCTTTTCTTCTCATCACTCTTACATGCGGAAACAGATCATCCAATTTTCAAATTGTTAAATAAATAGGGTACTGATTCTTTGGGTCTGTACCATGCTGTCTATACTACAAGATGAAAGCTGTCTTGTTTGTCAATCTTTGATCATTCTTTTCACCTGTACCTATATGGAACTATAAAGCAAACACAAGAATGCAATTGCTGGTCATTAATTCAAGTAAACTAATAGCTTCTTTTTCTTTAGAATATGGATCTATTTCAACTAGACATGGAGGCTCCATCTATACAAATCATAGAAGAAGGCCCATGTTAACAGTCTAGTCTGCTTTCACGCTCTTCTTCTGTGCCTTCCCTGCTGTCCAACCCTTCGACTCCCAGAATTTGACATTTTCTTCCATTTTCTTGTAAGCCCAACTGAAAGGTGGGTCTATTGGCAAAAGTCAGCGCCTCACTTAAACTTGGTATACTTCAATGGAACACCGAGTCTGGACAACTCACACAAGAACTGTCGAAGGTCATGCCTATTATCTTCAGGAGAGTACTGCTCCGCATGGTAACTAGGCGTCAAAACCGTCATCTTGTGTCTGTTAATAGAATAGTGGTAGAAGAAATGGCGAGTCTTCTCGTAAATCTCGCGAGGGCTGTAATCATTGCCCCACAAGTGAAGCAGCTTCTCGTACATCGACCAAGGACCCAGTTTGGCAACCTTCCGTAGGTATCCGAAGACCGAGAGTTCGGCGTAAGTCACGCCCATATCAGCTTCGTCGGACTGGACATATGTGGCTGTGATAGGCTCTAATTCGGCGGTGGGTGTTGCGTTGAGGAAGTCCTCGAGGATTGGGAGGTCAAAGGAGGTGCGGGCCCATGCGATGAATTTCTTGAGATCGACTTTGGAGATACTGCCGATTGGGTTCAACTGAACTCAGGAGTTAGTCAAACTCGATTCATTGCCCATCCTTGCTTAGATATGATTATAATGATTGCAGTATTGATATAAGGTGAATATCCAGGCTCTGGGAAAGGACGTACGTCTGCACTGCTGCAATCATATTTCGTGAGGTAGCCACGTAGACTAAGAGGGTATCAGTAAACATTCCATATAAACGAACCCCATGCTCGTGTTTATAGACAAACTAGAAAGTACTGTCAGTACTTGTATCGCTTACCTCTCATCCACATTGGCCGAGGCCAGCACAAGCAGACCCCCACCTCCAGGGCGTTGCCGAACGGTAGGCAACAACGATGCGAACAGGTACGACAGAACCATCCTCATACGAGCCTGCACATTTTGCATCGCTGCATTCTCGGCTGAGGAACCACCATGGACCTTGAATTTGGGCTGAAAGTTGGTGACCGTAGTAAACACATTGATCAAGGCAGTTACGACTGTATCAAAGTTGAAGTCAACGTGATAGGATCCAATGGCTGCCGCAAGCTGTCTAGATCGGTCTCTAGTCTCCTTGCTTGAATTCTGTGTGCCCATGAAACTCGTATGGAAGATGCGGCTAGAAAATGTCAGCGACACCAAGCCGCCAAATCAAGACGAGTAGAAGAATGATTGAGAACTCACTTGCAGATTTCCTGCGGTGTCTTTGGCAGCCAAGTTGAATCTGCTGGCTCCGCACAGAGTTTGCGTACGTCCTTGATCACCTGTTCATTGCCTTCTGATACCGCCTTCATAACCTCCCTGCACATAGAATGCACAATGACTGCAGTGGCGCAACTGTCAATGCCACCGCTGAGGGGAAGGAAGTAGCCTGCAGCACCGCTTCTCCGGAGATAATCCCACAGCCAACAAGCCGGGCCGAGAGCGATTTCCTCCTCTGGCGCGTGGTATCTTGGCTTGATGATCTCGGACGGTACAAGTCCCGGCTCAACGTCGCCTTCTCCTCGTGAAAGTCTCACGTCCAGATCAAGACGGGCAAAGGGAGGTTGGCGACTGGCCTGCATGCCACGGCTTGCCGTGCAGCGGAACGTCCGAACCTGCTGATGTTAGCCATTGGTGAGGGACCAACATCTTGATGGACGCCCAAACCTCTTCAATGTCCACAGTTGCTGTTACGACTTCCACGTCGTTGAGAGAGAATTGCGACCCCTGAGCTACAATGTTGCCATTGACCACGATCATTGCGCAACCATCGTAGTAGAGTCGGTCGCCGTCACAACCTTGTTGGTTTGCATACAAATAAATACCTCCACTCTAAGAAGTGTGAGTATATAAAAGGTAGCATGGACGCGACAAAAGGACTCACCAGTTTCGTAGCTTGCGCGATCAAGTTTACACGAGTGTCAAGCTTCTTCAACTCATGATGACTTCCGGAAGAATTCGAAATGATTTCCACACCTACTGATCATTAGTGGACTCGATAATTATGTGTCTAAACTCTTCAGACTAACCTGCAAGACCGTAAGGAATATGCGGACTAGAGTAGTGATGTTAGTGACTGCGAAAAAAATAAAGGCTTATAAAGTTTGACACCGTGCATACCCATTAGGAGTAAACAGCTCTTCGCAAGTCTCTAGACCCAGGCACGTATCTCTGGTACTAATCACAGCATCTCCAAAAGGAACCTTATATTGGCCAGTAATGTTTCCGACAATTTGCTCCAGGTAGTAGTCTTCGACTTCTCTAGGGCGTTGCCAGGGAGTGAAATGTCGCATCTCTCGGTAATTGCCATCTGAGAAATAACCGGCCTCGTTAGAAGATGGGTGTCAAGCCATTCATCCAGGTGTACTAAGAGTTATCCCACATACCATTCGCCAGCCACATCTTGGGACGGATAAGGATGATCTTGCGATTGTAGAAGATAACCCGACAGTTGTATCGAACGTTCCTGTGTCTGACGGGCATACCCACATCGACCACAATATCCTGGCAGTCTGGATGATCAATGATGCGGGCTAACATTTCCCATGAGTGCAGGAAGGTGTCCCCCTCAAGGAAGTGGTCCAAACAGCCATAGCCGGTAATCTCGAGCTCAGGACCGACCCGCAGTGTAGCTCCCGCTTCTTTGGCTTTGCGAATGCTTTCGATAATGCGAGCAGTGTTTCCCTCGAAATCAAGGGCCCATTGATTAAGCGAGCTAATGAAATCGTACGTCAATTTAGTGTCTGGCACGTTGAACATAGATCTATTCGGACGGCGTACCATGTCGCAAGCGTGACTAATTTACCCATTGCTTACTTTGGAGCGCGAGTCACGCAGAGGAACGGGTTCGAGTAATTGTCGGTTAGGAGAAAAACACGAATTGCGGTTCTAAGCAAAGAGAAAGTTCAGACAGCTGTAATAGCGGCAATTGGAGCGACTATAATCTTGGGAGGAACTGCCGAGTGAATGAAGTCCCCGCACCAAGTACTAGTACATATGTGCGTATGGAGTCATTCGAAAGAGCGAGGCATACCTGAGATCCAATTGCGCCTTTAGATTGGCACAGCAGCTGGAGTTCTTTTCCTGCACAGCCCTCGCGAGATCAACGATCTTTTAAGAGATCAACCTTGACGACGATAAGATGCAACATTCTCAATGACGCAGGTCACGTGCGTGGGGAACTGTCTGGTGTGCCCCACTTGGTCACTGTAATCCAGTAATCCGGGACGGATTCCTTGGAGATTACCGAGAGGGATGGTATGCCGAATACAGGAACATCCACCGCAACGATTGCCGATTATTAATAATAATGATATTATTGTTGGAACTACGGAGTACTGCTCTCCCAGCCTTGTTCATTCCTATTTATCTTGTGCCTGATTTCATCATTGTTGTAAGTATCGTGGCATAGATTGTCTTTGGTTTGCTCTGGAATTATAGAACTTGATTTTCTGCATCCTCGTTGCAATCACCAGCCCGGAACAGCATTATGAGCTTTCCTCAGATTCCAACTCCAGCACATATCCAAGCTGAATCAATGCTTTCTCGACATTTTGGACGAGAAACAATGAACTATTTCTCTAGTGGGTGATCTAATTTTCCTTTTACTGCCGTCCAGAGAAAATATGAGGGTAACTAACCATTGGAAGGCTCACCCCTCAACCGACTGTCTTTCCTGCGCGGTGATCACCCATTCCTCTCAGCTGCGCTAAAGCACCCGACGACTCGCTTCGTGCTTTTGAAAGATCTTGCACCGCTAACAAAGTCGCCGTCGGAGTTGTATTACGCTCACTACCACGAGGTGCGGAAATTGGTGCCTCCCGACTTCTTCGACAAGTCCGAAGAGGACATGATCAAGGAGTATGACTCTCGCAAGACGCCTCCACAACCGATTTTCTTGGGATTGGATGAATCTCGCAAAGGGGAAGGCCTGGCTTACAAGATCTACTCTGGCACACCGTATTTTGCTCTGGATGTAACACCGAGGGGATCTGAAGAGCAGCAGGCCATTGCGAACGAGATTATAAGCAGCATGGAAGGCAAGGGATTGACTTTCTTCAAGACAAGGGTGATCATGACCCTTTCAGCTGATGAAGGTATGCATAATTCCTTTGCCGCATGTGTTTGAAAGATACTTACGTTCGCCATAAGCTGCTATCTACGCGCAATCCCGCGCTCTCGTTGACTGGAACACCCGCAACACATTCTGCGGTACTTGCGGCCACACCACCCTCTCCGTCAACGCAGGCACAAAGCGTGCCTGCCCGCCCACAGACGCCGCCCGACTCGCAAAGGGGAAACCCGCAGAACGACCTCCATGCAGCACGCGCACGACTATCTCAAACCTGTCCTTCCCGCGCACGGATCCGACAATCATCGTTGCGGTCCTCTCCGCCGACGGCAAACGGATTCTCCTCGGCCGTTCCAAGCGCTTCCCTCCGAACTGGTACTCGACCCTGGCCGGCTTCGTTGAACCGGCTGAGTCTGTGGAAGATGCAGTTCGCAGAGAGGTTTGGGAGGAATCAGGCGTGACATTATCGCGCGTCGTCATCCATTCTTCGCAGCCTTGGCCTTACCCGGCGAACTTGATGATCGGAGCTATCGCCCAGGTCAGTGACCCAGCACATGAGACGATTTCGTTGAAGCATGATCCCGAGTTGGAAGACGCTCGGTGGTTTGAAATTGCGGAGGTTGAAGAGGCGCTGAGAATAGGCGTGAGCGATTTGAGTGCAAGCCCTGGGCCCGAGTATAAGGGTGGTCTGCGTCTGCCACCTCCGACAGCTATTGCGAACCAGTTGATCAGGGCTGCAGTTAGCGGTGAATACATAGAAGTAGAGAAGAGCTCGAAGATGTAGATAATTCGTTTACGTCCTGTAAATAGACGCATTCCCATTGGCCTAATGAAGTTTGCATATCTTATCATCTCCCCATGAGGTGTTGCAGCTCATGCACAAGAGACTACCAGTCTTAATTCACATTTTGATACCCAATGTAATTCCAACTTTGGAACTCCTACATTTATATACACCATCAAGCCCGTGCCAACACTATTAACTGGTCCTTATTTTCTCCGCTGAATCGGGCTATGGAAGGAAACCCGGCTGGCGCTAAGCATTGGGCTGCTGTAAGCAGAAAGGGGCTCCTTTGATATCTGTCTAGATCCTATGAGGAGTACATACTCAAATCATAGATTCGCATATACAGTCCCATCCCGAAGCTCATGGATGCTCTCCTTATCACTCGGAGACCCCACCTCGGTGTATCTCGTCCCGTCGCGCAACTCATGAATCGTAATCCTCCTATGAGCCTTCCTAGAACGTCGCGAACTTCGATTCGAGACGGCCGAATCACCGCGCACCCCACGGCTCGTGGAATCAACGCTACCCGCCTCGCTAGATGCAGCACTACTACTCGCTCGAGTCTCGTCAACATCTTCCGCACTCTCTATGGACGCTTGAAGCTGATAGTCTGCGACCATAGCCGCCCCGTCCTCTTGGTACCATTTCCGAAGCCCCGTTGCCAAAGCGAGTTCCTCAGCTCCGTATTCGACTGGCGGACCGGTCATGAGGGCCTCATCGCTAGAGCCGTCGAAGACAGCCCAGGCGCTAGAGTCGACGCTGACGAGCATCATTGAGTGGTTGAAGGTCTTGACGCGAAAGTTGCGGAGAAGAATGGCATCGCCCTCTTTCAAGGAAGGGATGGCGGATCTGTACGGCCGCAGTATCTGCGCCGGAAGAGTAGTACCAGCCATAGACGGATCGGTGATTTGAAGTGTTAAAATGTGGTCTTTCTTTCCTGACGTAGCCCGAATGACTGGGGATACGTCATGGACAATTGATATGGTGTCAACTAGAGAATTGAAGTGATCAACGAGCGTAGCAAGTGGAGCGAAATATGAGAGTTTGCTGCGTAGACCAGACGCATACCGATTTGGCCCCTCATTCACGAGAGGCTCCAGAGCGTCCGACGGAGTCTCACGAGAAACCACTTCGACGCGCAGAAACTCATCTTCGGTGACAGGGGCATGAGCTTGTACATCTTCTTGAGCAACAGGTTCGTCATCGACTTCATCATCGTCCTCGATCAGAGGGGCTTGAGCTGGGATAGCTTCCTGGGGGCCGGGTTCTTCCTCAGGTTCTTCGAGCTGGCCTTCCCCCGCAACAGTGCTTGAGTTGAAATTTGCCTCCTTTGTTAAGAACTCCACCTCATGAGTGGTGACGACAGGGGCCGCAGCCTCTGCCGCTGTCAAGTTTGTCATCTGGGTCACGGCGCGTACAGACGGATCGTTTACCGAGTCTTGTGTATCCTGAGGAGTAAGCGGCATCTCTACCTCGCTAGGGCGGCTGAGAGCCTGTTCTTTTGCACCGGACTCTTGGGAAGCCTCTAGAGTGATTGGCAGTCGTTGATTCTGTAGAGACGCAAATGCTGGCCTGAGAGCCGTATTAATGAAATCGTGAACTGCTTGCGGCGAGGCAGCGCCATCAAGCACAAGTCGGTGATCATACACCTGTGACGCCTGCAGCGCGTTGGAGACTTGCTCAGTGTCGATTCCAACACGTTCGTCATCACTATCTGCGGCGGCGTCACCTTCCGCATACTCTTCTAGGTTTTTGTGATCTAAGCGCAAATTTGGATCTATTGCTGGTTCCGTGTACACTGCGGCAGAATCAAAGCCAGTAGAAGCTTGTCGATCTGAGTGCAAAGCAGGATGGCTGATGTGTTCATGGCCCATTTCATCGTAGTGATCCAACGGCGTCTCACTCTCGAGCTGGTGCTCTTCGTCGTTCATATCAGTGACGGAAGCATGTTCCTCGGCATCGGTATACGATGCGGTGCCGTCTTCGGTTTGTGGGTCGATTTCGTCCACCTGATCCTCCTCCATGGCGGACGAGTCTTCGACATCTTCCGAGTCAGTGAAGCTGTTCTCAGACGCGGATCGTTCATCTACGAACTGTTCCACTGACTCTGGCTCTTGCGAACCAATGCTTGCCTGGTTCGGCTGAGGCGGTAGCTGTGTTTGAGGTTGAGGTTGAGGCGGCGGCTCATCGTCGCTGTCACTGTCGAGCACAATGACTTCCGGGTGCACCGTCTTTGCAGGCGTTCTTTCATGTACTTGTTCATCCTCATCTTCTTCAGATTCCTCATCGACGTCGTCTTCTTCATCATACTCATCGTCATAAACGTGTTCCGAATCGTATACATCTTCTTGATCCTCCTCGTAATAAAGCTGCTCATCATTATCCTCATCTTCATCTTCATCTTCCTCCTCATCGTCCTCCTCATCGTCCTCCTCATAATCTTGGTGAACGTGTTCGTGCGATTCGTCCATGACGGTTTCGAGAGGCATTTCTTCCTCGGCACTGACTACCACTTCTTCGGTTCCGATCAATGTCGCTTGCTGTCGCGACTGTTGTTCATCGAAAGCTGCTTCTTCTTCCTGATCGTAACCTTCCTCTTCAATCATTCCCTCCTCCTGCAGCTCATGGTCGGTCTTCTCTGAATGTTCATCGTCGTCTTCTTCTTCCCGCTCGTAATCATCCTGCTCACTCAGTTCCTCCTCTTGTCGCTCATAGTGATCCTCTTCTGACAGACTATGCTCATCTCCCTCAATTTCTTCTTCCAAATCCTCTTCTACCTCCTCCTCCTCTTCCCCTGTCTCCTCATCATCCAACTCTATAACATCTGTCCTGGATATCTCAGGTTCTGCTCTACCGTCTTCGATGATTGTGGCCGAGACGTTTTCGTCGCTTTGCATGACCGTATGATGGTCCGGCTCTACGTCGGGTTGAATATGGTCACTAAATACCTCCCTCTCCGCCCCCGACGTGTCGGTCCGCACCAGAGATTCACGATAAACTTCAGCGCCATGCTGCTCGAGGGCTGGATCAACGAGGTGGGCCATTTGATCCGTTGCTTCGGCAGCAGACGCAGCTTTCTCAGCTTCCAAGATTTCAGGCTCATCGGTTTGCGGTAAAGACATCTTCTCTGACCCAGCTGCAGTCGTCCCTGTATGTGCATCCATTGGCACCGACAAGTGGCTTCGAGTTGGTGTCGACGAAGGAATTGAAGAAAAGTAGCCGCCTGGACTATTAGATGTCGTTACAAGCGGAGATGGTACGGGTAACCCTGGAGAGGGGATAGGCTGCAAACGAGGAGTTTCTGTCGGAAGATGAGAGGCATGGTCAACGGCAATTTGCACGCCAGTTTCGCCCAGCGTTTCCTCGGCCAGAGAGACCTCAGCGCCAAAGGTGGGAATAGTCGGTCTGGTTGACGTCTGCAAATCATCTGTAACAACCCTCGGAGGAATCTCTTCCACCAAATTAACAGTAGTAGTAATGTGATCCGTATCCGGTATAGACTCTGGAGCCTCAGGATGTTCCTTGGTCAATTGACCCTCTGATTGATCGGCCATCCCTTCGTCTACCTCGCGTTCAATAATTTCGTCAACATCAAGAGCATCCATCCAGTCGACTGGAGCTTCAGTTTCATGCGGACTCTCAGGCTCATCAATAACGCGCCACTCTGTGCTTAGGAGGCTAAACCTCGGTCTTTTCCTCCCCTTGCCGGGAATGAAGCCATCCTCTTCTGCGAATGGATCGAACGCAGAATCTACCAAGGAGCCAAGGGATGATCGCGTCGAACGTACAAAAGCCGGCGATTCCCACGACTGCAAGGCAGCTTCGCCAGGGTGATTTTCGATCGGTGTAGGAGTGGCAGGAGGCCCATTGATATCTTCCGTGGTCCGTACTGGAGAGGATAATCGCTCGATGTTTACGGTCGCTAGAAGCGTAGACGATCGAAGTACCTAGGATCATCATTAGCGACTAATGGATCTGTGCCATCAAATTTGAATGCCTCGTGTACCTCAAGGAAGACTCGACTGTCAAAGTGCACATCCCACGCCACACTACGACCGGGTGTCTGCTGAGACGTTTCATTCTCGACCAATCTCGAGCCTTTCAAATGTAGACGAACTTCATCGCCTATCCCAATCCGAGTATGCGCAACTTTTTCAGCGACAAGTCCGTGAAAAGTAACCTTAACTTGCCCGTTCACGCGTCGAAGACGGAAGTCCGGCTCGGATAGCAAGAGGCTGAGGGATCGCGTCGAGGAGGAATACGGCCACACGAGCGTTACAATGGCGTGAATAGAGCTTTCAGTTAAGCGATCTAATGCTGGGTTAATCTGGGCGATAGGTATAAAGGCCGAGTGTTCCAGCGTTGAAGGTTTGTCGGAGGATTCCATCATTGCAGCGGTGGACAAAATCGCAGTTCGCGCGTCGCCATATCACGGACACAGCATTGCCGAATACACCAGTCATGGAGATTCACCAAGATCCGTAACGCAGGAATATGTCGAGGTAGTCTTAAGGGGACTTCGTTCGTATGGGTTTTCAACGCGCGCAACACGCTGATGAGTTCGATGGATGCTGCTTCAAACTTGCATCACGGATGCTTGCAGGTACTCCGTACAGAACTGCACCTGCGTATCACCCTTGTAATGTTACATACAATCAAAGCAGGTGTTGATCAATCGTTCACTTGCAGAACACAATTCAATACCCATGAGAAGAACAAAATCTGGCCTGTATTGTCGAAGTGATGATGCTACAATCTAAATATACTACACCAAGGGTGTCAGACTCGCTTTTTTTTCCCCTTGCGTGCTTGTTCTATCAATTTGTTACCTCTCCAGGTAGAGATGGTATTTAGTACGGATAGCCCTCGTTCTCTATTTCCAAGGTTCAGCTACGTAGCAAAATTCTACTAGTTATGACACAGGAGTCTGAGGCTTATCGGCTCACTTTGCATGCGTATGTATATTATTAGGTGATCTCAGGAAATGATAATAATCTTTCAACCGTGACATACACTTACAAAATATGGAGAATTAGCCCGCATGTGATAACATGAGTACAGGTGCATCTCCTTGGTCGATTATCTTTTGCAAATGGAGGATTTTGCGATCACTCGTCTTGTTCCTTCAGTGTTATCAATCTCCAGTGTTTGGCCATACGATATCTGGAAAACCTTAGCAGGATCCGAGAACAAGATCGCCTTGGGTTCATTTTCATTCCCCTTCCGCAAAAACGGACAAGTCCGTTGAACCTTTGAAGTTCTCATGCCAATTGTTCAATGATATATCGAACAATGCCATTATCTAGGCAGGTTCGCCGGATAGCTGTCATCGGTGCGGGGTCCTCTGGCCTTGCTGCAGTCAAGTATGTCTCAGCGATAAGAGCGATGGTTCACTTCATCTATTCTACGCTTGGCTTGACAGTTCTACTCACCATTTGGCCAGGTATCTCCTTGCAGAGAGATGGTTCGATAAGATTGACGTCTTCAAGCAAAGAAGCTCAGCTGGAGGAGTTTGGAACTACTGCCCCGCTTCATACAAGAGCGCGGCGTCGACTTCCATTCCCCAACTCAACCCCAATGTGCCCCTCGAGGAGCCTATATGGCTTCCCACTGGTCGTACTGGGAAATCTCGCGAAGCAGTGTTCCCATCCCCTCTCTACGAAAGACTAGAGACAAATATTCCCAAGGAATTGATGAGGTTCTCCGACAAGCCATTTCCAGAAGACGCTCAGCTGTTCCCAAAACACAGCACTGTTTTGAGATATTTGGAAGAATACGCAGAGGATGTGAAGAGTCACGTTCAGTTCGAGACCCAAGTTCTCGATGTGAGGTTGAATGATCGCGAGGGGAGTACCTGGGTTGTGACGACGAGAAACCTCCTCACTGGTCGTGAAGACGGAGACCTATGATGCAGTGGTGGTCGCCAGTGGCCACTACAATGTCCCTTATCTGCCAGATATCGAAGGAATCAGACTATGGAACACAACTTATCCGGGTATTATCTCACATTCCAAGTTTTACGACACACCGGAACCTTTTCGGGGCAAGAAGGTTGTGGTGGTGGGAAATTCCGCTTCCGGAATGGATATTGGCGCCCAGATCAGTAAGGTATGCAAAGGGAGGTTGCTTGCTTCCAACAGATCGGAATCATTTTTAGAGTCAACTTTATCGCCAGACAAACTCGATTGTCCCGAAATAGTCTCGTTCCTTCCTCCAGGTCAATATGAACGTGGGATACGATTCGCAGACGGCAGGATAGAGGAAGAGATCGATGCTATTGTATTCTGTACCGGGTATTTCTATTCATATCCATTTCTGTCAACCCTTGATCCACCCGTTATTACGGATGGGCGCAGAGCGAGGAATGTCTATCGACAGCTTTTCTACATCTACAATCCGACGCTCGTCTTCCCGGTGCTGCCGCAGAGAATCATACCCTTTCCAATGTCCGAGAACCAGGCCGCTGTTTTCGCTCGCGTATGGTCTGGGCGCCTGACTCTGCCTTCGGAAGCAGAAATGAAAGTCTCAGAAGATCTTACCGTTGCTGAAAGAGGTGATGGCAAGTTATTTCATCTTCTCCCATTCCCCATGGACGCTGATTACCTCAATCTCCTATTACGACTTGGCTGCGACGGCCGAAAAGCGCCAGGGACTGGCCAATGATGGAAATGGCAAGACTGGCATACGTTGGGAAGAAAGGGAAAGGTGGTGGCGGCGATTGTTTCCGGAGATCAGAAGAGCTTTTATAGAAAAGGGTGAAAAGCGAAGCGAGATCAAGAGTCTCACTGAGCTTGGCTTCGACTTCGAGAAGTGGAAAGAAGAGCAGGCTCGCAATGCATGACAAGCAATCTCCAACAGAACGTGGATCCTGTATCTAGAAGAAGCTAGACACATATATCAACAGTGCACATAATGCATAGAATTACCTTTGCATATTCTCCGCCCTCAATATTACTACCTCGGAGGCAAACCCAGCAATCCAACTTGACTGCAGGCGGTGATAACGGAGATGGCAGGCCGATAAGCTAGCTCATCACGTGTAGGCGGCTATCCGTGGAGCTGTCACCGTCACTCATGTAGATTGAATCTCCATTCACTCCTCATCTTCCAGACACATCGTTTGTGCCATTGTTCATAGCTCATACAGTTGAAACACTGTCTCAGCTGAATACAGTGTGCACTGACTCTTTTCACAGCCTCTGGCAGTGCTTCATTTATCCATCATCTTATGTCTTTTGTCTTCTACATCTCTCTCAACATGGACTGCCCAACTACCACCACGAAGTTTCCCACTGAAAGCGCATAATGGGGCGCAAGCGCAAATCCTCTTCTCATTCATCAACTGATCACATCGATAGACCTAGAAGGAAAAAGATTAAGGAAGACCTACGTTATATCATCCAGTGAGGACGAAGACGACGACGGGATTGAAATTGGAGACGAAGAGTTCCCCATTAACTGCATCCTTGACGAAACCGACACTAAGTACTTGATCGATTGGGAAGGACCGTGGGAACCGACCTGGGTGCGTCTAATTAAAGTGTACACTACGTATCCATTTAGTTTGATATCGAAGTCAAATTGTCCTCGAATAAGGCTGAGAGCTTACTAGATCCCCCGATGCTAGGAACCAAAGGAGTGTGCAAACGACGTTGCTATCCAGGTCTGGGAAGAAAAGAAAAGGAAAGCTGCAACTCAAGAAGGGGTCCAACCATCTGAAAGATTACTAAAGCAACAAGCAACGCCGATCGCCGACAATCAAAATCTTGAAAATTCTATCAGTTGTTCTTCGGAAAGCGAATTCGAGGCACGTCATCCTTTACGACGGTCTTTTTCTCCGCTTTTTGTTTCCCCGGAGGTTGTGCCTGAAACACAAAGCACCAAAAAGAAAGATACATCTTCACAAGGTGGACGAAGATTCTCAACCGCAGTTACCAGCCCACCTGGATCTGGATACAGCAGTGAACGCAGGGTCTCCTCCAATACAGAAGGCTTTGCGTCGCCAGTCACTCCTTCATTAAACAACGCGCCAGTGTTGGAGTACATATCAGTGTTGTCTGTAGGTCCTGAGTCTCAAGTACCTGAAGAGACGGCCGATTTCGTGGTTGATGCGACACAGCTAGCTGACATCTCCGAGAGTGTCCTTTATTCCGCTCCAGCGTCTGCTGAGGCACAGAAGTCGAACTCTCTTCTGTCAGTGTCCATCGGAAATTCTCGACAGTTGGATGGCAGATTAGCCACTCAAGAGTCGATATCATCAGTGCTACAATCCCTCAATCCTGTCACCGAAGTCATTGAAATAGCAGAAACTCCATTGTATCGCCTCGTTCCGGCAGAGAGCCAGACCTCGCTTGAGTGTGCGCAAGAAAAATTTATCAATCGGCTTCCTTCAAATATCGTTAACTGCCAGTCGAACCAAAACCAGACGTCTCTAGACGGACAGCCGTACGAATCTAGCCCTTCAGCAGCAGCAGGTTCTTAACCCTGCCACGGTGCATGTGGCATACAGTCTGCTAACATTTAGATAGTTACAAAGCGAATTTTGGTCGACACAAGCGCTGCGGCACCCTACCAGTACAGCTCAGTACCCGAATCAATTACTCCCCTGTGTTCACAGAAGTCAGCGAATCCTCGTTCCCCAGGCATACATAGAGTATCTACAGCGACATCGAGAATGGATGGTAAACAGAGCCAAAGCCAGGACAAGGAGACATTATCCCCAGCTGCGGCCATGGAAAAGTATAGCCATATTCCGGGTTCCACTCCAAGGGAGAAAATGAGAAATGCATGGGCCCAGGTGAAGGCAAAACAGGATTCAGGAGCTTTGCAGAGTCTTAATCCTAGTGCCAGTGCGACCCCCTCATCCGCAGGCGATATCGAGCCCTCAGCGTCAGCGTCCATACCGGAAACCGTTGCGCCGCTCAGCGTGAGGGTAGACAAGGAGACTGTTTTACACTCAGTGCAACCAGGAGTCCACCACCCTCCTGCAGAGCCTTTTGTACCCTCTGCAAATCTACAATTTCCTGAGAACCATCCCGTGGTCCAGACCATCCAGCCAAGTGCGCTGACGGCCAGTCATGCTGAGGAGGCCACTCCTGGCTCAGTTCAGCTTGGGCCTTCAGAGTTCGCCATTACGCTTCCTATGGATTCCCGAGTCAAGGATGATTACGAACAGGTCCTGAACGAAGAAGCGAAGAGCATTAGGGATTTCTTAAATAGTTTTGGTTCTCCTTCTCAGATCGAGGAGAATGAGGTAAGTGAAGCTCCGTCTTGCGCTTAAACCCTGTTTTTGCGCCAATCTAATTCTTTTCAGCTTAAACATCTAGCCTCGAGGATGTACAAGGTTGTGGATCAACTGAATAACATCGCAACTCATCCAGATATAAATATCGCCGAGCATATTCAAGATGCTGGATCAGACCCAGAGAAGGAGGCCGCTTGGGCAGAATATTCGAGTGCAAAGTTTCTGTTCCTGGGTTATCTTATTGAAATGGCCAGTACCCACAATCTGCACTTGGTCATTATGGTCCAAGGTGGCAAAATCTCCGAGATCTTGGAACGTTATCTGCTGGGCAAAGGCCTGTCATACACCAGACCGCGTCAAGAAATGGGCAATGGCACCGGCATTGAGGTATCCATGACTAAAGGCTCTTTGAGCTTTGGGATACAATCGACCAAGACGGAGCGCATCATGGAGAACTACCGCGCACCGTCAGCGATGATCGCGTTAGACGCGTCTTTCAATGCTAAGAGTCCTTCAGTTGAACATATGCGGACGACTTATGCTCGGCACGGAAATCTGCTGCCCGTGATTCGGTTGCTCGTATCAAATACTAGCGAACACATCATGCGCTGTCTTCCCGATGTTCCCGAGCTCCAACGACTCCGCCTACTCATCCATCATGTTCTTCGTCTTCGTGGTGTTGTGGGTGACCTGCAGGACGACGCTCTTGGGGTCCAAGAAGATGTCGAAGAGATCATCTCCTACCTTCTCGCTGACAATTTCAATGCGAGCTGGTCACTGGCTTCGATTGAACCTTTGCAGATTGCTGGCTTGGATGAGCTCGACTCTGCCTTGGTTCAGGATCAGGCATTGGCTGAGAACCAGACCCAGGCTGGCGCTAATGTGGAAGGTCAAACAGCTCCAACCCCTCCTATTCAGAAGCGCCTCTTTGTAAGTTCCTTCTTCCCATGAACCTTTCATTCTTGAGGCCGTTCTAAGTCAAAACAGGAAGTAGATGACGCTGGCGAACAGAGTTCTAAACGTCAACGCATTGGCGCATCCCAAGATACCAGTCAATTAACAGAGTCGTCTAAGTTTCCCAGCCAAACACTGGACAGCGACTTGCAAGCATTGGAAAGAAACCTGATGCAGATGAGAAGCGCCTACGAAGCGGAGCTGGAAAAATTACAGACAACGTTAAACGATGCATTATCTCGACTCAAAGAGAAGGAAAAGATTCTAGAAACGCTCCAACACCGTTACGAAAGTCGAACCACAGAATTTCATAACCTGCGAAAAGAACGCGATCAGCTGGCTGAATTCAAAACTGTCTCAGAGCAAAGGACAGAGAAGCAGAAAGAAGAGATTGCCAAACTAAAGGAAGAACGTACGCAATTGAAACATGAGCTGGAAGAGGCAAGGACAGCATTGAAGGCTGGCGGAGGTACCCTGGCAGAATTGGAGTCCGCTCGAGAGAAGATTCGCCGTCTTTCGAAAGAAAATGCTAGCTTGGAACGAAAAGCGGAATACGAGAAGAATCAAGCTGAATATACTCGCGAGCAGTACCAGGCGGCGTCCACGGCGGCTGCTCAATCTGGAATCGAGCTGCGGCAGCTCCGGGAGGAAAACGAAACGCTGAAGCGAAAACTTGCAGGGGATGTGAGCCGGCTGAAGGAACTGAATATGAAGAACGACGAAGCCCGCCATCTCTCTCGGCTCGCAGAATTAGAAGCTACCCTTGCGTCACGCGAGGATCTGTTACGCAGAAAGGAAGATGAACTGCGCGAGATTCGGAAAAATCGACCCTCAACACGATCGACCAGCACCCCGCGAAGTCCCAAGTGGGCTTCAAATAACAGCCGCCCGACAAGTCCAGGAGTCAACAATAATGGCTCGAGTCTTGCCGCCCGAAGCAGTGGACTGCGGTTCAGCTCGGAGATGTCTCTTTGAGCGCGCTCATATATATGTCCCTCATATCTACGAGGTTATGCATTCTTGCCCAATTTTCCAGCGACGACTCTCTTTGATGTGATCGTTTGACTGCAAGCTTGATCTTTCAGGAGACCTGGGTTATGCAGAGAGAAGATTTATTTTACATAGCGCTTTACTTTCTTTACCCTCGTTATGACCTCGCATTGATTAGGCGTCCAGTTCATTGTGTGTGTCAGGCGCTATATCTATCTATGTTTTGTGGTTTCAAGGCTACCTAGGTTGATGTCACACACATTTCTCGAGTTTCTCACGTTCCAATTCTTCGTCATTGTGGAATTCCGTGATATATCAAGGCCGAGTCTGGTCAAGGCGAAGACTTCACCGTCAAAGAAGTGCCGGAAAAACAATGGTGCAAACCACTAGTCTCAAATATCCATTTTCCATGGAAGACACAGTAGTTTTCCTCGCCTCTGCAAGCAGTCTGAGGCTTCAAAGCGTTGAATGTATTGTGTTGTGTTGCGTCTATGCAAGACAGCGATAGCTATCGAGCCGGAACTTAACACATCCGTGCTCGAGGAGAGTCATGGAAATGCTGGAATAGCTCTGGCTCTCTACTCTCGCTAAATCTTTCGGAAAGGAGCTTGGGTTGCATGGGTACAAATTCCAAGCAAAGGAGGGGGCCCTTTTGCATTCACTACGTTTAACTCTGGAATGAAATTTGAATGGAATCGGCCGTTTGAATTTGTATTTTAGTATCCACAACAGCGCATTAGTAATTATGGTATGTATAGAAATAAAAGGACACCTGAAAGGCAATATAACACAGAAAAGAGACAAGACCCTGATGTCCGTTCCCAGTCTTATAGAAAAACAAACACAACGAAGAAGAATCAAGGTACACCAGAGGTTTGAAGTTCTAACTATGACAAAATCAGAACTATAGGCAATAAGAGAATGTAAGACGATAAGCATGAGTAAATCACCAAGTATAGCGTGGAAATGCTGATACACTCTGTTAGTTTGCCATCGCATTGGCCATGAATTTGGACAGTTCCATGGCCCTCTCACCCTTGGTCATGGTGAAGTGATTAGCGTTCTCCATGACGGTAATGCCACCAATGTTGTTCGGCCCAACGAGTGTGTCCCATCCGTTAGGGCCCAAGTCAGTGCGAGTGTTCAGCAGCCAGACCATCTCCTTAGGATCCTTGCTACCGTCCGCCGCGGGAGGCGGGTAGGGGACGCCGGGAGTCGAGCATACGCCATCCTTGGCCCAGATCAACCATGTCTTGGGGATCTTCTTCCCCAATTCCGCATCGGAGTAAGGGAATGGAGACGCCTTGTAAGCATCGAGAGAGTCGATGAATGCCAGGAAGTGAGGAAGCAACCATTTCGGTGGAGGAGCTTTGCCGTCGCCAAAGAGACCCACGGAGTCGAAGAAGTTGTACAGACGGGGTGGTAGTTTCTCGAGACCAATTGGAAACGGTGTGTCGAAAAGAAGGAGGCGCTCAACCGTTTCACCTTCCTCGAAGATCAGATAACGTGCGGCGTCGTAAGCACAGATACCACCCGCAGACCAGCCGCCCAAGTTGTATGGTCCCTTCGGTTGGCGGCGACGGATCTCGGCCACGTATGGAATGGTCATCTCGTCCAGGCTGTATTTGAGTTTCTCTGGCGTCTTCATGTAAGGGCAGTTCAACCCATAGACGCAGACGTCAGGAGACAGGGGGGGAATGGTGGCGTAAGATGTCGCAGAACCAGAGCCATCGGGGAACAAGAATAGCGTTTTCTTCGCCGTCTTCGGGTTACCCTGGAGAAGGATCGATGTTGCAGGGGGATGTTGAATTGCAGAGCCACTAGTGGTTTTCGGTGCGACATCCTGGATTGTCTCGGGAAGATTGATCGGCTCAGCTGCGATTGGTGCCGCCTTGGGCTTCAAATCGAGGGTAACCTCGATCTCGTCGAGAGTTTGGTTCTCGATGAAGAAATCACCAGGCAAATCCAGATCCAATGTCTCTCGCAACTTTCCTAGGACGGTAAGGGACATGAGTGAGTCCAGTCCCATGTCTCCCAGATTTGCGTCACCTGTGAGTTCGTTCGGAGTCACTCCGATCTCCTCAGCCAGGATTGCACGGATTGCCTTCATGCTTTCATTCTGTTCCGTCTGCATGACCTTCTCATTGGGAGGTGACAACAATCCTGGTGAGGGTGCACTGGATGGATCGGTGGATAGAGACGATGAGGGACATGAGAAGCCTGACTCGAGGTCGCTGCTCGAAGCGTTGCTGTCCGAAGGACTTACCTGCGAAATGAGCCGTTTGAAGTCCTTGACAGTCGGGTGCTCGATGAAGACGGATGACTCCAAGTCAATGTCCAGCTCTTCCCGGAATTTGCCTGTGATAGTGAGCGAGAGCAGGGAGTCTACTCCATAGTCCGCAAACACCAAATCATCTGACATGTCCGATTCGGACAGTCCAACCTCTGATGCCAAGATCTTGAGTGCGCGGACGAGTACACTTGGACCAGATGATGACTCGACAAAGGACTTTGAAGCGACAGGCGCGGCTGGTCGGTATATCGTCGTGGAGGCTGCTGTGTTTGCCTTAGATACATTTACTGGTGGAGGACGCGCTTTCGGCGCAGCCTTCGGAGCCACGTTGGAAGCTCCAGCAGGCGGAAGGACCTTGTCAAGAATCTGGCGCGCCAGTCCTTGGAACTATCAATGCATAGGTTAGAATACAATCCACGGCAATAGCGCGAAGACAAGAGAAACTTACCTTGACTCCTCCGTAGACAGCGATGATCTCGTCGCCCTCAAAGATATACACATCACCAGCGTAGATATTATTCTGCCATGGCTGCATTCTCACATAGGTGCGATAAGTAATATTAGCGGAGAACTTCTTCAGGCAGCGCATAGAATCCCATCCATGGTTGACAAAGACCTCATTCTTGGAATCCGTTGCATCGTTGGCATTCATCACAAACCCAGACAAATGCCCCAAGCTGTCGATCCAGAATGGGTTGCGATGGAAATTGCCCGGCGGAGCCTGGAATTTAACGCGCGCAGTAGCTTCATGCTGCTCGCTGTCAAGAATGACCTCTTCAATGGACTTGTAGTTAACGTCATAATCGACCAAAGCACTGAAGAGCTTGTAGACCATTCCGCGCTTCATCCAGTGAGAATTGCCATTCTCTGCATCATCCTTGAGACGTTGGATACTTCTCTTGATCAGGTATGCATTCCGCTTCCAGTCCTGCTCCCAAACACTGCAGTCCGAGAACTTCACAACACAGCTTGCGTGGTCAGCGATCTTCTTCCCTTCGGAAGTGACGGACCATATCTGCACCAGCGCCTGCTTCTCAGCCCAGTCAGCAGTCGCGGAAGCGCGGAACAGCTGCTCTCCAGATCCATTGGCGACAAGAGGCTTTGGAACAGTCATGTTGGAGACGTCAAGACCAGATCCCTTGAGCTCGGGCTTGTACTTGTCAATCAGATACTCCGCAAGCGTCTGGGCAATATCAGCATAGAGAGACTGCATTCATTATTAGTATATATCATAACGGTAAGCACGAGAGACGGGTCTTACAGATGGACAAAGGGCAGAACCATTGACTTTGTGGCCCTGTATAACCCGATTAAGTTCCGGGTCAGCAATATTGTTCTCAACGACAACCGTCGCCTTGCCATCTTCATTGCGTGTCTCGACAACCTTCTGCGCAGATGTTGTGAGGAAGGGAGATGCAGTTGCTGGTTTGTCCTCAGCTGCAGCGACGGGCTCTCCTTTCGTAAGACAGAAATTGTTGCGATATGGCATCCAGTAGTTCTTGAGATCCCAGTTGTAGGCGGGAAGCGGGAGCACCTGGTGACTAGAACTGAAGTCTTGGTGGTATTCCTTCCAGAAGATATCGATACCAGCAAGATAAAGAGTGGAAAGGCTGTTGGAAAGAACCTTCCATGTGTCTTCCCCCCTGCGGAGAGATGCGACAGTGCTCATCTGAGGCCCAAGGGTTGCCTTGACCATCCCCGAGCAGACGGTGTGAGAACCGATCTCAACCCAAAGAGTCTTGTCGTTCATCAGCTTGGCATGTCTGGTAGCTTCCAGAGCACCAAGGAAGTTGACGGTCTCCCTGCAATGCCGCTTCAGGTAGCTAGGGCCAAGAATGTCGGTACTGGCTTCGGTGACCACTTCGCCGTGGAGAGCAGAGACGAATGGAATGGTCGGCTTGTGGAAATTCACGCCTTGTGCAATATGTCCCAAGCTCTCGAGGATCGGATCGACCTGGGCAGAGTGGAACGCAAAAGGAACCCTCAATTTTGTGGATTTCAAGCCGTGAGTGGTGAGTTTCTGTGCCAGTTGATCAATATTGGCACTCAGTCCGCTGATGACTGTTTCCTCGGGTGCGTTGATACAGGCCACTTCATACTTGTTGTTGTCGTCGTCCAAGAATCGCTTTAAGTGCACAAGAGAACACTTAACAGCCAGCATCGAGTGTGTTCCGACCTGGCATTGCTTGGTGAGGAGTTGAGCGCGGCGCCCACAGAGGTGGATGGTGTCGCAAGTAGTCAATACACCAGCGACATTCAGGGCTGCATACTCTCCAAGACTGTGGCCCAAAACAAATGAAGGCTTAACACCAAGGGCTATCCAGTAATTGGCAAGAGCCATCTGCACGCAAGTGGTGCCCAGCTGGGTCACAACGGGGCTGAGCTGCTCGACGGGCACGCTTCCATCAACCAGCGGGAGAATGGACGGCAGGCCCTGGCTTTGCGCAATGCAGTCGAGATGTTCAATGCTGGCACGGAACTGTGAGCAGCACTCATAAAGTTGCTTGCCCATGCCCGTGTACTGAGCTCCCTGACCAGTGAAAACAAATCCAATGCTGGGCGCTTTAGCAGGAACCGGAGTAATACCATCGCGATGAGCGGCGTTAGCCAGAGCCTCCCTCACTTCCTTCAGGCTGGATCCGCTAGCTGTGACGCGGAAATTGTGATGGATTCGACGTGCAGTGGTAGTATACGCAAGGTTTGCAAGAAAGCTGGATTCATTGGTAAAAGACTTGGCATTCTCATCGATGTACTTCACGAGAGAATTGATGTTGTTCTTGAGTGCGGTCTGGGATTTGCCCGAAACGGCGACTGCGTGTACAGATCGAGGATCACGAGCATCTTCCTCGAGAGGGAGAGGCGCATCCTCCACTAATAGAGCCGTATTACCCCCAGCTGCCGAGAAATTGTTGACGAAGACTTTCCGTTTTCCATTTTGTGGCCTATTCCAGGGAGTGGGCTCAAGGGCGATGTGGACATTTCGCTGTTGCAAATCGGTCGGGAAGTTGCGATTGATCTTGGTCTTGATACCGCAATGTGGTGGAATCAAGTTCTTCCTCATCATCATGAGGACTTTGATCAAAGCTGTGACACCTGACGCGGATTCCCCATGACCGACATTCGCCTTAGCCGAGCCCAGGTAAAGAGATTGACCCGGTCCACGACGGTAATCAGGAGCAAAGACGTCAAGAACTGACTTCATCTCAACAGCATCGCCGGCTTGCGTTCCAGTACCGTGCATTTCAATGTAGCTGATCTCCTTGGGGTCATAGTTCGCCTCGTTGAGGAGCTTATCGAAGATGAATGCTTGGGCCCCAGCAAGAGGACGGGTGATGGAAACAGCCTCAGCAGAGTGGTTAGTGTATGCCCCGACAATAACTCCGTAAATAGGATCGTTATCGGCTTGCGCATCCTCTAATCGTTTGAGCACGACTGTACCCACGCCATCAGCTCGGCAATAGCCATCAGCGCCGTCGTCGAATGTGTTGCAGTTGCCTATTCTAGAAAGAAAGTGACCTCGATCTAAGCCTGCATGGTTGTCGGGATTCGTGAGGATGTTGACACCACCCGCGATAGCTGTATCGCAGTCGTTTTTCCAAAGCGAATTGCAAGCCACATGGATAGCTGCAAGGCTAGAGGAGCAAGCGGTATCGACACTGACACTAGGACCGCTAAATTTGAAATAGTAATTGATCCGTCCCGGGGTGAAAGCGCGGTTGCCTCCAGGGATAAAGTAAGTGTCGACGTCCTGTCCACTGTTTACCTCACGGTAGTCATCACTGGTCATTCCATAGAAGATACCAACCCGATCTTTTTGCGTAGACGGAGTGCTGTCCGGGACGATACCTGCCATTTCAAGCGCCTCATAAGCTGTGAGCAAGGCAAGTCGTTGCGCAGGATCTGACTGAAGTGCTTCGCGGGGGGAAAGATTAAAGAAACGTGGATCAAAAAGCCCGGGTTCGTTGATCCAGCATCCATACGGCACTTTGCTGGTGTTCCTCTTCTTGCCGGACAGATCGACATGAGCATCGACATCCCAGCGGTCTGGTGGCACCTTGCGATGGACATCAAGTCCCTTGTATAAGAGCTGCCAGAAGCTTTCTGTGTCAGGTGCGTCGGGAAATCGTCCTGACAAACCAATGATGGCAATACGTGACTGGTCCGACCTGCCAGTGGAGTTGACTCCGTCAGGGTTCTTGCTAACCTCCCCAATGCCAGTCTCAAATTCTACATTCGAAATTCCGGCACGCTTCAAGGCCGTGTGTAAGCCTTGAGTAGCTGACGTAGAGATCGGGAATAGCTTGCATGACGATGTTTTCGACGCCTTCAGGATGGACGCGCACGAGTCGATAACTTTGTCCCAGCAAAGTCGTTGCAGGAGAATTTCCTCAAGAGAGACCCTCAGAAGAGCCTCAAGGTTCTCGGCTCTAATTGGCTGTCCCGTGTTACTTGACAAAACGGGAATCCGCGGCTTGTAGCTGGAGAATTGCTCCTTTGGCCACGATTCAAGAACGCGCTCAACGTCGCGGCTATCATACAAATGAGATGCATGGTAGGGTCCGTGAATAGGAACTCTGACGGGCTTGTGCTCCTTCAAGACGCAGCACTCAATGAACTCGTCCAAAACCACTGGCGTAGCGCTGATTGTGAGGCCATTTGGACTCACAGCGCTGATATATGGTTGCGAAGACGGGGGAATTGCCTAACTTTGTCAAAATGCGAGTCATCGATAGAGATAAGGTACTGATTTTCAGAATCATACCTTGTTTTTGGAGAATTCCTGAATCATTTTCATGGCATCGATCTCGTTGATACCGGAAAGTAAGACTGACCAGCTCAGAGAGGAACCCTGACATGGGCCAACAAGCTCGCGGACTTTGAGAACGCAAAGACCCAGGCGTAGGGCTACCACGACTGTCTGAACCGCGACTGGGATCAGCTCGCCGATAGTCTTGGACGCGCTGATAGCAGAAGAAGCCAGGAGGCCCGTACAGAGGCCAATGACGTAACTATCCGAGTTGGAAGGATAGGGATGTCCAAGATCCCCGTAGTAGCTACCATCCG
The DNA here is from genome assembly GCA_000787455.1 of Evansstolkia leycettana. Taxonomy (NCBI): domain Eukaryota; kingdom Fungi; phylum Ascomycota; class Eurotiomycetes; order Eurotiales; family Aspergillaceae; genus Evansstolkia; species Evansstolkia leycettana. The sequence continues at coordinate 1,937 of JSYV01000123.1, read as the reverse complement.
TCAGACAACGGTATAGAAGACGGGAAAGGAGATTGCCACTTACTTGATAAAGCAGCCAAGTTGGTAGATACATGTCAACGCGCTCTCCAAAGCCGGATTGGGCCCTGACTCGCGATATCTTGCTAGCAAGTCAACGATACTAGTGAAGCGAGGGAATATCCGTCTCTGAGACGGTGGCAGCTGAGTAATCTCTTGCCGCACAGCAAAGAAGCATTTCTGGAAGAACGAGGTGAGAATTGAATGGTCCTTCGCCTCCAAAAGACGGCGTAGGCTGGCGTCAAAGTCACCGGTCTGGTCTCCGAAGAGATAGACATGATTAAACTCCTCCATGTTACTTGAGTCCCTTTGTCAATAGGATTGTCGGAAACCTAAGGGGAAAAAGGGAAAGCTCAATTGTGTTCCAAGACGGGGCGCACGTTTTATACATGCAAATAATACTCGAAAGTGGAGACATCTGTTCCATAATGCAAGGACATGATGAATCGGATCCCTTCAAAGAGGCACCTCTTGGCATGTACGACACGAGTGACGCCCACAATGAGGTTCCAGGATCCGTCTGTAGAAGGTAATATTGTCTGCATGATTCTAGAATCCAGATGAGGGCGTGGCAATCACAGCAGCTGCAGATAGCGACCTGGTCACGGGGTATGGCAGATCAGAGTCCATTGACCGGTTTTCGCCATCATGGTTGCCGGCGATGACACCGTTACTGCGAAAGTCTGGGCTTGACTGCTGAGGAAGAGTCTGACGCCATTTCGGCCCAGAAAAGGAATCTAGAAGGCAAATTGTCTAGAGCGTTGAAAGAAGGTTGCAGGAGTTTTGCTCTAAGAGAGGTACGGAACATCCCTATTTGGAATCCGCAAGCAGAATCTCCCACGTTTAGGTAAGGAAGCCGTGTGCGGGATGGGATGGAGCTTGATCCGATCAGGGACAACTAGCTCAGAGCGAGTGGAAGCAGTCATTCTTAGTGACATAATGACATAATTGCGAAAGCGTGCAAAAGAAAGACACCGAATCAGTCGATGAATGGAGGGGTCTGCTGTAACGATGGGGGAGGAAGTTGGATTGTCTGCCGAATGCGGCGACGTTACAATGGCCCCTTTCCAGAAGCAGTCACGTGCCCTTCATGCCCTAGGTCGTCGTTTCCCAAACGGCCATCGACGTAGCTTTTGTACAAGAGTACAGAAATAGCGAAAACGACTCAATTAGACGGAGCATATGCCTATGCCGGTCTTGATTGTTAGCGGATATGTTTGTGCAGCGCAGCGTATCTACTGTATCCGTATGCCAATCGAGCAAGGTTGGGATGCAGGCGGTTGATACTCGCCAGGCACCGTCGGCTTTAGGTATCCTTAATGGGAGACATGGCCTAGTTAGGAATTCTCAGTCTCAGAGCAAGTATGTCTTATTGCCCTTCATGGGCCAAACCCCAACACTTACTGCCCGTTCGAAGGCAAGCTGTAATATTCTCAATCCTTCTTTGGCCTACATTGTCTGGCGCTGTGGCTCCCTTGGAATTAGAACAAACACTTGAAGAGGAAGAGGCTGAGAAAGACAACGGAGTTGTGTAGTACATATTCTTTATCATTCAAAGAATACTGTCAGAGCTCCTGGGGCGCGCTTGCAGGCCAGCTCATCACTGCGGCAGTCCACTGCAGGTTGAGCAATCTGCAGCACCCTCCTCACTGCTATCACCACCTATAACTTATAAGTTCCCCTTAGGCCTCTATTTATTCTACTTCATCTTTGTATCCTAAGGTCTATAAGCTTTACAGTCTATGAAGATTATAACTTGAGCCCTATGATACTATTAAAATGATTATTATAATAGGCTATAGCTAAATACAGGCTTGTTCTATCTATTATTATACTAGTATTTTAATAAAGTATAACTTCTTTAGCATTATTAATTGATATATAAGCACCTTTAAATAGTA
>JSYV01000122.1:0-35150 GCA_000787455.1 Evansstolkia leycettana | reverse complement strand
ATCAGCGGAGGCGAAGGCGAAGCCGAGTAATCTACGGGCGTAGCCCGCGACAGTAGGTACAGCTTTATAACCATCTGAAACTTAACAGTCACTACCTCTCTCCTCTCAAGGGCTTCATCAACCTAGGTCTGCCTGTCGAGAGGTGAGGAATCCCTTGCGAGGAGACGGTATTACCCCTTACTACAGTACTCTTATATTTTGGGCTAGAATCAACCAACTGAGCTAAAGAAGACTACAATATCAAGCAAATGACTTAGGCAACCGGTGCCTAACACAAGAGCCTCCTCATCTTCTTTTCTCCACCATCAGCTAGATAGTCATAGTCTGAAGAGATCGTTCCGCCTCTCGAGCTCGTGAGAAATGCTATAATGGCTGCTTGACTTTGTTCTTCTTCCAAGGTCACCCGCATGGTTTGCCACGTCGAGTCATTTTCACTTCTGAGCCAGGCCATTCCTTCGTGATTGCCTCCATTCATTCTGCTCCTTCTCCTTGGATCTTTTCAGCTCCTTACGCCCGTGGCCGTTTCCGGACAAGGCTAACGAGGAGTGATCGAGAAGCAGACAACGGTAAAGCTAACGTTGCAACGTCAACGGTCTGTCAGGGAAAAGCTAGGTTTCTTCTAAGACAAGGCCCGCTGCCATTAGAAGCCAAGAGTTAGACTTCCTCGATCGAGGCTTCATTTGTGATTTTGTAAGAGCTTGTTTCACCTTAATCACTAAAAGAATAATAAAAATAAATTGTGCACAGATAGAATTCAAAGGATCAGACAGCCACCTTATACCCAATGGGAACCCGTAGAACCTTGGAGATAAACAACCCACATTGCGCTGCTCCCATAATACTTCGAACGTCACGAAACCATTTACCCAATGTAGAAAATATTTGAAAAAAAAGAAAAAGAAAAAGCCATGTATGTATGTCCCAAAATAAATGACGTGTGCGTAGGTGCGTTGTCGTGGCAAGGGGCGATGTTGTTAATGTGTGTTCTGGCCCCTTCTGCATCAATTTCTTGTCAGAAGACTGGTGCGGGTTGTAATGAGCGAAAACAGAAAATATTAACTATCGTACGCGAATCAAATGGCATATTCCTCCGGGACGTCTGGCCACGCGTCAATGCCGTCAAGCAGAGCGACAGCCATTCCGTTAAACAGATGCGTCTCGATATGACAGTGAATGATGAAAGGGCCAGGGTTGATGACTTGATAACGGAGCATCATCCAAGTAGGTCCGGCGGGACCATTGGTAACGAAGGTATCTCTGTACTGAGGATGCTCCAACTCGAAAAGGTCAGGTCGCTCAGCAATTGCTTCTTCAGTGCTGGTCCAGTTGAAGTATCCTTCGCCAAAGCCAATAATAAAGGCTTTATTGGAATGCTTGTGAATGACGTGAGGGGCCTGGATCTCGGGTGTGTTGGGGAATTCTCCAAGCTGGAGGAGCAGGTCAACCCAAGTGCCGTTCTTGGTCTGGATAGTCAGCTGCTCAGGCAAGTTCTTTCTCGCCGAAATGTTGAACAAGATGGGGTCATCCTGGTTGGCCATCACGTCATAGAGAGCACTGCCTTGGAGGGTCCACTGGTACGAAGAGTTGAATCGGCCAAGGGTGAGATTAACAAGCTGGTCAGCAGTCTTGGGGATCTCGATCTTGGGATACGGTGGCAGTCTTGTCAAGTTAAGGGCAACGACGTTGTCGGTGGCATTTGTCCCTCCATAGGTAACGTAGGGCTTGGAGTCGCCAAGATCCTGTCCTCCTTTGTACTTGAGGGTCGCGAAAGCGGCAATAATCTGGTCACCATTGGTGTCGGGAACGCGGATAGTATAGTTCTTGGGAGTTTTGTCGAGTTTGATCATGGCAGAATAACGCTCGCCGTTGAACATCGAGAACTCGTTAACTAAACGGGGCTCGATGTAGTGTCCGTCAACCTCGTAGACCCACATTGGGTGCTCGTCAATCGAGACAATCATGGACTTGAGGGCAGCAGCACTAATGAACTTGAACGCCGCCCAGCCATCTTCTGGATCGACCTCGAAGACCTCGTGGAGTCCAGGGTTGGAGACACAAACGGAGTTCAGGCCTGGTGGGATCTTGGATTCGTCGTGAGGGAAATTGCCTTGGGTCTTGTAGATGTTTGGATAACACCTGTGATCCATCGATCAGTGTCTAATTCAATGTGCAGTTCGAGTGGAGAGATTCCTACCCCTTGTCTGAGAGTGGTTGATTGTCGATCGCTCCCTTCAAATAAGGAGTTTCTAGGCTGGCAATGAAGTCCTTGCCGGGGCAGTAAACTGCCCCCTTTCCATTGATCAGCAGACTGTCCACGCAGCTGCAGTCTATATATTAGCATTGCAAGGCTTTCGTTTGAAAACAGGCAACTTACAACAAGTCAAGGCCGCTCGACTCCTGCAGACTTTGGTACTCCTCCGAGGTCAGATGTTCCCAGTCTGAAAGTACAACAAGGTGGGGATTGCGTTCAGCTTTCTTCATATTCTCGATATCTTCTGGGTCATGAGAGATCAACTCAAATGGTTGAGGCGTTCCTGGAGCAGGGCTATCAATTGCGTCAGCAGGCTCGAGCACAAGTTGGGAAACGAGAGAAATCGGAGGAAGACAACATACTGAATCCAGATGGGCCCGTACAGTCCATCAGCCATGGTGCTACGTGCATGAGAATGATACCTTGCTGGATAGTCAGTGGAAGATTTGGAATGGCCAAAATCCGACATATGTAACAATCAAAGATCAAGGTGCAGGAAACACTCACCAGTACGTTCCGTATTGTGTCGCCTTCCACCTGTAAGTGAAAGATTGACCGGACTGGATTGGCCTTTGATTAAGACCAGGGACTCCATCAGACCAGGGAGTATTCAACTGTCTGTTCAAGGTTATTATCAATCACTGAGCATGAATCAACAAGAAAACTTACTCAATCCCATGAAAATGGATAGTCGTGTTGAAGGGCATGTGGTTATGGACAATAAACTACGAGTCACCGATCAGTCAAGAGTCAGACGCCTCTTCGAGCCCATGAGACGTGGTATAGGTACCTCAACATCATCCCCTTGGTTCAATCGTAACTCGGGGCCTGGAAATTGGCCGTTCATGAAGATCATCTCTCGCGCGTTGCCATTGGGAGCACCCGTCTGCCAAGTGAGATCCAGTTCAAACTTTACAAGTTCAGCCCATGCCGAAGGAAGCAATGAGGTAGCGGCAAGTGCCAGGAGAGGCTTCAATGGCGCCATTGTATAGATAGAGGAGCCGCGTGTTTTGCGCAGGGAGTGATCAAAGGATCACCGTAGATTAAAACGAATGACTGAATGAAAGGCAAACGAATGACTGGGTTAAAATACAGCGAATGACTGAACGAAAAGACAACCAGGAGAAGCCCTGCCTACTTGGTTAGTATATGACCCTTGGATGCTGAATCATTTCTCCCTGAATAAGGGGATATCAAGAGATTTAATAGCCATGGATTTATGTCCGTGTCTATTCTTGAACAAACGACGCTTTGACTCGGCATTAACGCGAACATTCTGGCGTTTTGAAAACAACTATCCGTCGGATATCCATGCAACCATCGACAAATGTCAGAAACCCTGATGAGAACGGTATAGTGTAGGTCACTTATGCTTCGTGTTGACGTGTCAAGGATGAAGATCAGCAACTTCAAGCAAGGTTTTGCTTGAATGGGTATCCATAGCCGCATACCCAGGTTTGTACACTGGATAAACATTGAAAACGAAGCGTATCGAGTTTTGCGCCTTGGAATGTCCGTTCGAGGACTTTTCCGGCCAATCTTTCAGCAAGGAAACGATGATCTTGGGCTTGTCAAAACAAAGCAGCTTGGCTCGAATACCTAGCCACCTTGACCATTTGATTTGATGCTGGTGGCAGAGGACCTGCTGCAGGCGACCATCAGGACTCCACAAGCTTCAATCAAATTCTATCACAGACCTCAGGGGCAGGAAAAATTACCAGTAACAGTGGTTTCTGACCATTATGAGCCGCACGCAGAAAAAGCTGTTGATCACAGAGAATCCTATTAACATGTAACAAGCCAAATAATTGGAGAAGCAGGGAGCGGTTGTATGTCTCAACAAACCTGGACAGCAAGGGATGAAGCCGCATTAGGCAGTTTGTTTCCCTCCAAAGCGACCTTCGAACGCGATGGAATGTCAGCTAAGACCAACTCGAATGCGAGCCTCCCTTCGAATCTCTCAGCCTCCAAGGCGAATAACAACGACTGAAGAGAAAACAAGTTATATGGTAATAAAAAATCTTATAACTAGGCGTAATGACCTTCATTCGCCCTGGTCTATCTGATTAAATTGGATGAAGATTTCCAACCCGGCCAACATCAAGCTGTCATAGACTTTTCATTGAATATTTATTTACACAAAATCACGGGAAGGGAAATTCTTCTATCACAGCGCTTGCCATTGCAAATTCCACTGTAGATGGCAGTCTATTGCCAATGTTCTTGAGAATAAAAAGCAACGTCGAGTCTTGGTAGAACACTAACAAGAATTCTCCAAGCCAAGTAAGCCAAGTGAGAATGATGAACCTGCGAGAAATAAATATAAGGATCCTTAATCATTGCTGCAGCAATAGCATCTCGTGTCAACACAATTCTAATACGTATACTCTGTAGACTGACGACATCCTAACATAGTCTGCTCACTGCCGAGGTATGTGATAGGGTCCAAGTCATCTTTTATGGTCATTGAGAATGTTTTCAAGCCATTTAGCGCCCACCTCACTTTCAAATCCGATAGTATCTTCGTGAGATTCCTGTCGTTCTTTCCTGATAATTTTAACGGGGTCGAGTCCCACTCACTGCAAGTCCGAAATTACTGAGACCTGCCGTATGTCTTTCCAGAGATCATGCATAGGAGAGATGATGCCAAACATTCTGGCAACCTAGTCCAGTGCGAGGAACCGACCTAGGAACTAGTTTTCATGTCAACATCTGCGTCGACCTCGTCAGGGATTAGAGTTCGTATTGATTCTCTGCTGATGATGCCCGTGTATTGGGCGAGGCAGGGATAGAGATGGAATTGAGGACAGTCTGTCTGACTAACCAGGGAACGAAACCATGGGTCGAAGGTCTCTGGGAGACTATCGTGCAGAGATCTCGACTAGTGGAGCTGTACCTTGCTTGCGCTTCTACATGCGTTCTCATCAGCAAAGTTCAACGCAGAGTATCACAACTCGAGGCGGTCACTGGACAATGAATTCGATGAATTCGAGCCGATACACCAACGAATTTCGTATACACGCGATGAATGTGGCCGTGATTACGATCTACCTGCTGGCTACTGTAGGTACAGAATGATCCCTGATCTGTGCGTATTAAGCTTATCGATAAGCCAGGGCAGCCCTGCCCAAAACGCTAAGCCCAAAGGAGCACACACATAAGCAGACACCAAAACAATCATCATCGGGCCTCACCGTCTTCAACTCGCATCTTCCCTGCTGTTGTTGAACCCAGGCCAACTACCTGCAAGAGATCCGACGGTTGACTCTCTCTTTCTCTTTTTTCTTGTTAGTTACAGCGTGCATTATCTGGTTGTTTTCTGCTTTGCATGACTGCCATGCTCCCATTGACTGTCGCTCGACGCGGGTCATGATCCATTGCTATCTGTCGTTCCAATGACCGTGCGTTCTCTCGAGCTTTCTGGTATCCCAAGCCGCAGCTGGCCTTTTCTCTGTTCCTCCAGATTTGATCCTGCTTTTGAATTCCAACAGGCACCTGGATTGAAAAAAAATATTCAATTGACTCATACACTCCCTTGACTCTTTGAATTCCTAGCTCCATCTCACCGACGTCGTTCCCACGGGCCATTGCTGCGCCGTCGCAATGGCGCCAGCCGCGCCTCAGCTGCCAACCCGATTCCCCTGTTGGTGTCGAGCGATCTACTCGTGGGGAGGAGAAACCAAACGAGATCTGGGTTTTGTCGAAGGAGATTTGATTGAGTGCTTGAACGCGGGAGATGGACAATGGTGGATGGGTCGTTTACGCCGTGACAGGCGCATGGTGGGACTGTTCCCATCGAACTTCGTCGAGGTCCTGAGCGAGGATTTTGTTCCTGTGAGCGGATCGACGAGCCCCATGATCAGAGCAAGTCCGTCTCCGATCACAAATCCAACCTCTGCTCCAAAGAAGCAGAAGACTGTCTTCAGAAAGCCTTTCCAGGCTCACAAGGAAGCGGTGGCCCCGTCAGCCGATCTGTCTCGAGCTGCGAGTAACGCAACAAGCTCGATCCCACAGACTCCTCCCCGAGCCGGCACTCTTCCTAGAAGTGTCAAGCCCCTCAGGACTCCTACAACGGCTGTCAAGCAGCAAAGTCCTTTATCCAGACCTTCTTCAAGGTCTGGACCGCCCCCCAACTCTGGGCCTCCATCGCGTGCCATCTCTCCACGCCCGCCACAAGAGGTTCAGGTTCCTTCACCTGTGGTACCCAGACACAGCGTCACGATGTCGAGGCCCTCGTCTCGTGAAGTATCTCCGCTGCAGCTCCCGGCGCGCGAGGAATCACCGCCGCCACCACCGCCGCCTCCGCATAGAATTGCCGTCAACCGCCAACCTTCCCGCCATTCGCGCTCTCCTGCACCTTTCGAAATGAACGACCGTTATGTCGCTATCTCGAGAACCCCATCTCCTGCTCCTCCATCTGAGGCTGATGGACACACCCCTTCCCCACTTAGAGATGCCATGGAGGATGTGATGTCTTCGCTGGAAGATATGGGATTGTCAAGAGAGGCCCCTTCCCCTTCTCCGTTGTTCACTAATCCCTGGTCGCCAGATGCATACGACAGTGTTCAAGACAGGAGGCCGTCGCAGAGCAGAGCCCGTCCGCTGTCGTCACTGGGTTTTGATGGAGGCAAGGATCAATACCATGGAAGTCGGGTACACCGGAACAGTGTTTACACAGCTGACCATTATATTGATGGACCGCCACAGCTCAACAACTACGTGCAAAGGATGGAGAGCCGGCTTCGACAACTCCAAGAGCAAAATCGACGGCCCTCTGAAGACGTGCAGTCCGCTGGGGACGGGGAGGGCCCACCGCCACCACCGCCGAAAAATGTTCCGTATCGATATCCACATTTGAGATCTCAAAGATCGGGGTACGACATCAGAGAGAGTGTTTTGAATCGGACCTCCACCAACAAATCAAATGTCACCACTTCATCGAGCGGTGTACAGAGCATCAGCACCAATGTGACGGCAAGCACCGAGCGGACCAGTCAAAGCTTGATGAGCGGTCCATCAGCTGGTGGATTCAGTGCGACCAGTGCGGGGAGCTACGCTCGGAGAGGCACAGCCGGAAGCATTCCGAGCGCCAGGCCAAATACATCCATGGACACTTCTCGCTCAAGAGGCTTCAGTGATGTTTCCAAGACATCGCGACCTGAGACACCTTTCACGGGCGTTTCCTATCACTCGAGTCACAATTCATCCCGGCAGGGAGCCTCGTCCGCCATCCCATGGTCTTCGCTGGGCAGTGCTAGCCCGGGAGAATCTGTTGGCGTTTTTGGCGGCCTCTCTACTCCCAAAACGAAGAAAAATGGATTCTTCAAGAAGATTTTCGAATCAGCGAAGACCGGGGCCGCTAGCGCGAGAAGCAGCATTTCTGTTGGCCAGAGCGGTGGATCTTATTCACCTGGGAAGTCACCGTTCTCGTCGTCGCATTCGACCAGAGACGCAGCACGGGACACGGGACTCATCAGCACTGGTTCGATCGACTGGGTACAGGTTCGCAGGGACGTCAACCGTGCGACATCGCCAAGTCGAAACGAAAGAATTGAGAGAGCAGAAAGATGTCAGATGATGGACCACCCAGTAATTTACGCTGTAGAGGAGCTGCACGAAACTGCTGAAGGAGATGAGAGTATTGACGGACTGCCCATCAGCGAGCCTACCAATTTTAATTCGGCGAACTTGACCCTCGTCGATAAAAGCGCTCGTTTTATTAACAGCCTGCCTCCCATGATCAATCCTGTGAGCCTTGCTCAGGGCTACGTTTGCCGGCCATACAAGAGTGACGTACAGCGCCTCCGTGCAATTTTCACGTGGGTGAGTGAGAAGATCGCATGGGATGATCCTGTGGAAGAAATAGACATCGATCTCAAGCGAGTTTTGCAAACAAAAAGAGGCAGTCCTCAGGAAGTTGCGCGTCTCGTGCAGGAGATGTGTGCAGCGGTAGGCCTCCACGCGGAAACGATAAATGGATTTCTCAAGAAACCAGGAGATCTCTTTGAACTGGACAGCCTCTCTCGACCAAACCACTGGTGGAATGCCGTGCTGGTAGATGGGGAATGGCGCATGATGGATTGCTCACTCGCAAGCCCTACCCACCCTCGTCGGAATCAATTCGTCACAACCAATTCTCCCAACGCTGAAAGTTGGTATTTCCTCGCGCGTCCGCTCGAGATATGCTATACGCACGTGCCGCTTTACCCTGAAGAACAACATATCTGCCCTCCCATTTCGCCGGATGTTCTCCTCGCACTCCCGGCAGCTTGCCCATCGTTCTTCAAGAACGCTCTGCAGTTCCCCGACTATGACACCAGTATGATCAGGATCGAAAACCTGGAGGTCATGCAAATTCGACTTTTAGTCCCAGCAGATGTTGAATGCGCTGCCGAAGTCGAAGCGCCGGCTTTTGCACGCGACGCAGATGGAGATTTCTTCGAGAGCGGAGACATTGTGCGAAAGCGTGCTCTCGTACAGCCCGACTGGGTATGCGGTCAGAAGCGTTTCACCATCAAAGCTGTTCTACCAGGCGATGAAGGCCAAGGTGTTCTCAAAGTATATGCAGGGAAGAAAGGTCTTATGCATTCAAGCCGCGACATTCCGCACCCTCTTGCTCTCGCGCTGCCGATAATTCACACTGGTGACAACCCGCCCTATGACTTTGTTCTGCGGCATCCCACGCCTCATGCTCAACGCCATGACTTGTACATCATACAGCCCCAATGCGCAAGACTCGCCATCAACAACACCTTCGTCTTTGCAGTTCGCCAACATCCATCTTCGATGGCATTCTCAGTGAATGGAAACGAGTCAAGCACTAGCGGCCGCGTCTCACCGTCCATTTTTAATCGGCCCTCTAGCGCGTTGAGTATGGTATCTAGTTCCGCTGGTGGCTCCACCATCTCGACCGTCTCCAACGAATTCTCCGCCTCAACGTCTGCTATTTCGTCAACGAAATCAGCCTCTGGGCGAGAGAAGCCTGCCAAACTGGCGATTCAGTCTCCGTCGGGCAAGATCCTCCGACTGACCCGCAAAGCCGATCACATGATCAGTACCAGCAGCAGCGCGGACTCACCCTCTGAAGCCGTTTCCGACGGCAGTGTCTGGGAGACAGTGATCAAGATCGGAGAGCGCGGTGTCTGGAGAGGACTGGTGCTGGCTGATCGCGTGGCTAGGTGGTGTGTGTTTTGCGAATGGGAATGTTTCTGATCTTAGGTACCTTGTATTGTTTCCTTGTTTTCGATTCTACGGCAGACACATATACCCTAAATGTACCCCGTGCCTTCTGGTGATGCGTGCATCTTCAACTTTCCTAATTACTCGCGTCTCATGTTCTCTTAGATTGTCCAGAACGAGCTCTTGATGGAATGTCCTTGTCTTTCATATACAGCAGCATTCATCTTGATTTCGCTTGTCCTTACCTGCATTTGCATCCATTGAGCCGGGTTCGGGTCTCGCATGTTTCTGCGACGTTGGCCGGGCACCTTTCATTTCGTTCAATACGTGGTCGGCAACGTAACATGAATGGACAGACTCATGGTCATATCTGGAGTTACAAGGACGGTTGTTCTTCTGAATGGATCTACAGGAGCTTTCTCAAGTGTTTCTTCTATGGCGTGTGCAATGGTACTTTCTACCCTTGACACTTTCTCTTTACTTTTCTTTTTCAGCATGTCTGGGTTCTATACTGTGGCAGACCTTGCATTAGACTTCGGGAAAGTGTCTCTGCATCTGAAGATGAAATAATAAAGCAATTAGCTCTTCCAGGCATGTGGATATGCATCTCAGACTAGTCATATATGTGTCCCTGGGCTTTGACTCTCAAAATGTATCCAGTGTGTGACAGTCAAGGGTGAAAAAAAGGATGAGTAGATATGATATGCTTGAACACTTCTGGCTAATATAGAGCACTCTCCAAACTTTAAGTTGCCATGCTCACTCTACCAAGCCTCGAATTTGAGTCGCGGGATCAGGATGGAGATAGTGACTTCTATACCAAACATTATTTATCCATTCGTTATTGCTATTCATTGATCTCATGAGTGTCATCATGTGGGCGAGACTTCTCTTTCTTGTTGATAATATTCTATATCTATTTAACTTCTTCAATCAGGACTCTGCAATAGCCCCCCGCAGTAACGGCGCAACCTGCTTCCTACTCTTCGAAACGTCCAATTGACTCCAAACATGTCTCCAGGTTGATGACGATCCATCTCCTTCATCACAATTCAGCAAGGATTTAATTTCATCCGAAACCTTCTGGTTTTGATCTCCTTCATCACACGGCGTCCAATCCTCCAATCCCAATTCCGAACCTCCTTTCCTTGCAAACCGTTTCGAGCCCTCGATCGCAACTTCATCATTTCCCTTCTCATCACGAGGTAGAGCCCAAAGAAACAGTTCCCGCCTAAATTGACCCTGGCTATTGTTAAACGCCATCATAACCACGACAATGTCCAAGTCCCTGGGCGATGCGAACGATTTCACGCAATCCAGAAAAGACTGGACACTCCCCGCTTTCTGCACGATCCAAGGTAATGGTTTCACCACGGCGCAGAAACCGAGCTTGATAGCTTTTGCTTTCGAGGATGGCGTGTCCGTCCATTCTTTATAATCCCGATCAAGGATTTCATCAATGGTGAGTAGATCGAGACTGTTCTGCTTGGTCTCCTGCACCGTTCCGAATAAATGTGCACGGTCCCATGACGGTGATTTCAGGCCGTGGCGGATTTTCTTCTCGAGGAAGGATACCGTGGCCCGGTCGACTTCCATTACGCGGCCTTTTGCCGTGAGGTTGGTGGTGTCGATGAGGATGGCAGCTAGGGCGAGCTGAGCGGCTTGGGCTTCGTCAATTGCGTCTTTTACCGTGTGGTCGCTGGCAGTGTGCGCATCAATTTGCTCATGTTCGTCTTTAGAGGAAGGTTCATCCTGCGCAGTACTGTCTGGCCAGAGACCTCGTGACCTGAGCTGATCGACGACGAGGGAAGTGCAAGATCCTGGACCCGGTTGAACGAGAAGTGGTTGGCCTGCCGGCAAGGTATCCGCCGTAGGAACAAAGTTCTCGTCAACGTGGTGGTCAATACAGCCTATAACGCGGATATCAACATTTTCTAATCCGTCTAGAGATCCTTGACCCCGTGTTCCATCACACGATCGAATCGGTAAAGCGTTCCAATCCACCATTGTCGCGTCCATGCGCCATGGTTCTCGCTGCTGCTGCTGCTGCTGCCGCTGCTGTCGCAATTGCGACTTGATATCCGCCACAGTCACGATATGTTCGCTGAGAAACTTCCCCACAGACTGCGCATTGTTGTCCCATTTCTCATTTTCCGCTGCGGGAGGGTTATTCGTTGATAGCCACAATGCGGTGACGAATTCGGGACGAAGTCTGCGCAGCTCAGGCCCAGAGGGGACATCGGGGAGATTTATGAGTGGGACATGGGGTCGGGCATGGGATGAAGGGAGGTGTCCGGTGGCGAAGTAGGAGTAGATGATGGCGGAGATGATCGAGTCGAGGTCCGCGGAGGGATTGCCCAGGACATAGACTGGGGCAGCAGTAGAGGCGGGTAAGGTGCCGGCGAGATGCTGGGCGTGGATTTGGTAAGATTGTTTGAGGAATTGGAGGAGAGTCAGTCGCCGACTGGCTCTTTCCGAGGGCATTTTGAACAAGTGTTTATGTATCAATCGGCCTTCATGATGCTCACAGATGATGTTTAGATCCTTTGGCGGAGACTCTGACATCACCGGCAGAATCGTGCTCACCGCCTTGTAGCTGCTGCCGATGATCCCATGGAATGGAACATACATCGAGAAGTATGGAGAATTGAATATCTCAAATAAGTATATCTCCTTATATATAAATCTTATGAACCAATGCTCATCCATAACTCATTGATTTGAACATTCTTTTCATTGGCCAACCTGTCAATCCAAGCATGAGCTAGAAATCTCACATCTCCGACATTCTATATATATGTGGCACAGAATGCCACCACCACCTCTTCTCATGCAATATACATCTCGCAGTCTCTCGCATATGTCCAGACTCAAAACAATAGTAAACACTCTCTCTTCAAACATGGACAATCAATTACCTGAACCATTTCCCAAAATCCCTCGATACCCCCTCCTATACCCTCATCCTTCACCCATCCATCCCCTTCCCCACCTCACATCCTCCATCAACACCAGCAGCAGCAAACCACGAATATCCCTCTTCGCAAAAAGAGAGGACCGTTCCTCCCCACTCGCCTGCGCAGGGAACAAGTACCGAAAACTCGAATACATCGTCCCCGACATCCTCGGAGAGAGGCTCTACCCTGATATCGATGTGAACATAGACCTAAGAGATACTGGGACTGGTGTTTCTTCTTCTTCATCATTATCTCAAAATCCCAAAACAACAACTCTCGTCACCGAAGGCGCCATCCAGAGCAACCACACCGTCCAAGTCGCCTCCCTCGCGCAACAACTCGGTTTAGAAAGCGTGATTATCCTCCACCGCGGTCTGGGCGGCGGACTCGCTTCGGCAAGCGACAAGACTACTTTTCTCCGCGCGGGGAACGTGCAGATCGCACGGCTTCTAGGCGCTGACATCCGGATTCTCGACCCGCCGGAGCAGTCATTCCATTGAAGCTGAAGATCCCATCGCGGCGATTCTCGAGGACTTGCTCGCCAAGGGAAAAGTACCGTATTGGATTCCGTCCGGCGCAAGTAGTTTGCATCCGATTGGAGGGTTAGGGTACGCGAGGTGCGCGTTTGAGGTTGCGGCTCAGGAGCGGAACTTGAACTTAAGCGGAAGCGGAAGGTTTGATTACATCTTTGTTGCGTGTGGGAGTGGGAGTACGATGGGCGGGTTGGTTGCTGGATTTAAGATGTTGGAGAAACTGGAGTCCAATGCAAAGAATCAGGGGAGTCAGAAGAACATATCATCCCGACGGATCATTGTGATCCTGACTTCCCCGACAAAGCCACGCCCGTATCACGAACATCGGATTCTCAAGTTTGCGTGCAGAGCGGGCGGGTTGATTGGGTTAGAACCCGAGAAAGACATCACCTTGGATGATGTAAGGTTGGATGATCGATTCGTGGGCTCTGCGTATGGCGTTCTGGAGGTTGAGACGAAGAATGTGCTGGAGAGGATGGCACGCGAGGAATCATTGATTCTGGATCCAGTCTACACGGTCAAAGTGGTGAGAGGGATGACACATTGGGTGAAGCAGGGTGAAGTTGTAGAGGACTTGGCTCGGACGCGGCGGCGTGCAGGTCACGATGATGCTGCTGATGCCGATGCTCCGTCTGATATCAATGTTTGTTCATACACACCGGCGGACAGGCCGCTCTGGGGGCATATGCAGACATCCTATGAATTCCAGACCGTCTGTGGGTAGGTCGCGGCCATTTGGTATCAAAACGGTACATACTCTTATGATCCAGGTAAAGGTTTATTCCTTTTCATCTAGTTGTACATCCACGATACTCGATCAGAAAAACAAGCAATAAGAATATCAGAATCGCTCGAGAAGTCTCAATGCGCAAGCGCATTGGCATCCCGACTAGGCCGATATCAAGACAAAAGTAGACGACGAACACGATAACGACCTCATTACCCTTGCCTCATTGAACATTGTTCCCACTCACAAAGCAAAGATCAAACAAAAGACGACATACACTTACATATCGGACGATCACGCCGCTCGCCATACCGTTGACCCTCCGATACACCGATGAACCTTGCTAAAACCTAACAAAGAAATCTTACAGAAAAACGTACAAAACATGCCGACACTTGCGGAGTGGAGACATGTCTCAGCAAGTCAATAACAGCAGACAGATAAAAACCACGGACACTTCGAAGAACATCATCGCGTGCAGAGAGCATCAGCAAAGAAAACGTTGGTCAGCCCAGAGCCCGCATCTTCGAAAAAGGTCGCAGAATGCCGCGTCGCATCGAACGTGTATACAGTAGACATTAACCGGAGAAGTGAAGCGTCACATGGGGCTCCTGTCCTCGTCATTCGCGCATCTTGCACATCAATCACGTCTTGGCCGTAGTATCATTATGAAGCGATGATGACTTATAGAAAGATCAGACACCAAACCAAGCTGGTCATCGGACACCTAGCAACGCGCGATGCACGTACGCATTCTAAAATTTTCCTACAAATCGACTCCAGTACCCTCTCCGCTGCCCTCTGCCTGAATGTTCGAAAGTCCGTTCGGCTCACCATCGGCGTAGCCCCCGTCATTGATGGATTCGGAGTGGTCTCCCTCGTTGCTTGCGTCAAGGGCTTCCAGGGCTTCGTTGGCGTGTGTATTTTCCATGGGCACTGGTTCAGGCTCAGGCTCTGGTTCCGCATCTTGATTGGTGAGGTCGGCGAAGACATCGTCCAGATTCTGACGAGGACTGCTTCCGAACGGGTTATTATTGTCGACATCAACAGCCGGACCTGCCTCGGGCTCATCACGATTGAATCGTGGAGGGCTGAACAAAGTCGAATCGAGTCCTTGATGGTGTGGACTAGGAGATCGGGGAGGCAAGAACGTCGAGGACCCTGGTGCAAACGCTGGTGTCGAATCGCTAGCAGGAACGGAGTAGTTGGCAGAGAAAGGGTATGGCTGATTCTGAGAGTCAGGCATGGGGGTCAAAGTCGGACCATTGCCACCAGATTCCGACTGGCGGCCGTCGCCCGATGTTGGTGTGGCTGGCTGTAAAAGCGCAGGACGAGCTGGTTGGGATTCCGATGACTTGCGCTTCGCTATGTTGGTCTGCTTGGTTCGCAAGTGTGGAGGAAGGTCTTCCGGACGCTCAACGCCCAGTTGCGCCATTATCTTCTGTTGTTTCGTTGGGCGAGGCTTCCGGGTCGAAAGCGACTGTTCCAAGATCGGAGGAGGTTCTGGTGCAACCGGTGCCCACTTGTGGATTTCTTGCCGGAAGAAGTTTGTCTCGTATGCTAGGAGGACCTCTGCACCCTCTATCTTCCGTAGATAGAAGATTAACGTCGGCACTTCTTCAGTCGTAGTGCAGGCGGCGTTCGTGAAGCTTTGCAGAAAATCGCGGAAAGTAGAAGCCTGGTTGATGATGTTTTCCAAAATCTGCTCTTCATCTGGCTGGAACGGCAATGATGGGATCTCAGCCTGCCATTCCTGAAGATCTTCGAGTTTGGGACGAGCCGCATCGCGAGGGATCTTCCTTCGCCAGTCACAGATTGGACAAGTGTACTTGTCAAACTCCTTCACTTTGCCTCGCGCGATTTTCAAACATTTACCGTGATACCTGGGTAGATTAGCGACGGTCCAAAAATTTATTCTGAGCCCACAGCATCGTAACGTACCACTCATGGCAGACTTCACATTCAATCATCATGCCTGCTTCAGACTGCCTGCAGATACAGAATACATCTCTCTTGCGCGATTTTCCACCCCACATGCTGCTGCTGGCGCCGCTGTTGTTACTCTCGAGCAGACCATCAGGGGTATTATCCCGAGATGCAGGTTCAACAGGCGGTCGGAATCGATCCTCCAAATCGAAACAATACGAGTTCCTCTTCTCGACATATTCCATGTGCGACTTCAGAATATGAAGGGGAGCGTTTGCCTTCCCGAACAGCTTCTTGCCTTTCCTCATCCAGTCCTCGTGGCGTTTCTGTTCGCGCTCCAGATCTATCGCGCCCGTGGGCCGACTGTTCAGCTCCTCCAGAGAATCCATCAATTCCCGAATCTCTTTGTATTTGGGCCGTTTCCGAAAGTCAGGATCCTTGCTCCTCTCGTAAAGAGTTTGAATTCGCTTTTGCGCTTCGCGTTGCTTGGTCAAGATGGCATCTACAGCAGCCAGCGTCTCCGGTGAGACTGGGAAGCGTGATGCCTGTGCCGACAAGGCTTCGAGCTGTTGGTAATGAACCGCTTCTACAGACATTAACTCCTTCGCTTTTGCTTCCCAGGTCTCACCGTGACGACAAAGGTCCTTGAAATACAACAGATGGTCATTGTTGTCCGATAACCCCAGTTGCTCACCGGCCAGGATAAGTTCCTGACATTCCTTCAAAGTCAAGTATTGGTCACGCTTGCGACGGGCTTCGTCATTCCACTTCATCTGTCGGAGAATGTGCTCTAGCCCTTCCACCTCCGGTATGTCCACGTTGAAATTGCGACCGGACTCCACCAACTCCTCAACTTCCTGAATCGATCGAAGATGCGGGTTCATGAGCGCAACGTTAAGGTCCTGGCGGAATTTCTCGATCTCGCGGGTTTTCTCTTCCAGGGCCGCCATCTGTGGACAGTCGAAGGAAAGTTTATCAGCCTCTGCAAGAAGGGCGTAGACATTTTCTACTCTGCGGACTTCACGATCACGTTCTTCCAGCTGCGCGGCCTTGGAATTACCCTTACGCCAAGCTTTCTCGTTTTTTCTGCGATTTTGCTGCTTTCGGGTGATATAATTGTTTGCTTCTTCAACCCACTTATCGCAGCGCTGGACAAAGGCCGCAAGATCTTGAAGGCCAGGCAAATGGTATGGGATTTTCTCACCTTCGCTTAGCAGGTTATGGAGGACCTTCAGTTGGGGTTTGGGATCATTCTCCAACGTTTTGTCGAGCTTCTCAGCCCACGCCTCCGGGATTCTTGCGCGGTCCTGGACCTTTTGTATCAACGCCTTCAAGGAATCATCACTCATTCGGTAGCGGAGCGTATGATCAGGGCCCAATAGTCTTTGCGTCAGAGGTTCCCCGCAGCAATCGTATGTCTCCACATGTAACAAGCAGACAGTTTTGCCAGTCTTGTGACACCGAAATTGGGTGAGGTAGGTAAAGGCTTTGCAGTACTGGCACTGGTAATCTTCCTCTGGGAGATCGTCCTCTTCGACGAGGAACTTTAGCTGGCAATCGCCTGGAGCAGACGGGTCCTCGGCTCCGAATTTGCAATTGTGAGGTGCTATTTCCTTGTGCCGAGCGATGAAGGCAGCCCGTTCTGCGAATTCACGATTGCCCATTCGTTCCAGTGCAGGAGCCAACCACTTGGCCGTTTTGATTGACGTATCACGAGCGGCAGCTGTGAGGAGCAATTCATCGTGGGAGAAACAAGGATGGCGCCGGAAAGCCTGCAAGCGTTCTACGCCCGCTGCACCAAATGGTTCCCAATCGGCAGGAGCAAAGTTGACCGCCTCGTTGAAATTGAATCCATGATTGAACCCTGCATGATAGGCCTGTGGGAACGTGATCACGAATTGGCCAGCCCTTTGATCTAGAGCATAGACATTGACGCCGGCCTTCTTCAGCTGGTCCGGTGGCATCAAGGTCACCAGTTGGAAGAGAAGATCAGGTTGACTCTCAAAAAGCTCTGGCACAGCCTGCCGCATGGCCTCTTCGAAGGCTTCAGCATCGGAACCAGGGATACCATACCATGTCTTCGTGGCACCGAAATGTTGATAATTCGCTGAATAGGCGTAATGATCTTCATTGTGCCAGCAGAAGGTTGAGAAACACATGCCAACGTAGACCCATGGAACTGTCATACCAGAGATGTCGGACTTGATATGACGGAAGAGGGAATCGCCGTGGAAGGGGAGAACGTTGAGATTCCAAGGATCAACAGAGTAAGGGTCAAGAGGATTGCGCTCGATTGTGGGAAATGCACTACCGTGAGTAGTTGAGTGAATGTCCGCGCCATACTCCACCTCTACCGTCTCTGTCAAGCTTTCGACGAGTCTCCAGAACTCGCGCTCCACATCGTCCTCTGTCTCACGTTTGTGCGTGTTGAGAACAGGATCAAACGGCATCTTCGAAGCAAAATAATTCTTCTTGAAATTATTCGCTTTCTCCTGGAACTGCTTCAGCGAATAGACTCCGCCCTCTTCAAATCCGAACTCGCCGGTTCCGACCAAGCACTTGGGGCAGTGCCAATCGTATTCGGGAATATTGGTAAGCGGAGGATCCAGACAGTTTTTGTGGTAACCATGTTCGCAACTGTCGCAGACCAGGATTGAAGCGCGATCGTCGGATTTACCGCAATTCTCGCATTTCTGGCGCCAGTCAGTCTCATACGCTGTGTATCACAGTGAGAACTCAATACTCACATCTCCCGTTTTCCTGCTGCCATTCTTGCGCATCCGCGGCGGGGCTGGGCGAAGGAGGCTCATATGCGAACCTGCCACCGTCGGTGGAGGTGGCGCATCTATTGTCATCTGTCAATACAAACGAACATTGGAAATACACCCAGTCTTCTACACACCTTTCTTGAGACGTTTACTCCTCCGACCACTTCCACCATCGTTCTCACCGTTCTCAGTCTGAGAGCCACCAGTACCGCTTTCGTGACTGACTGCACGCTTCATAGGGTGGGACCCATTACCATTCGTAGCAGGTGTGGAGGCTGAAGGATACTCAGACACATTCTTCGGGGTGAGAGAATCGTTTTCGGTTTCGTGCTTCACGGTCGGTTCATTGTTCACTGCGACAAACGCTGGTGAGCGGTTGACCGCAGTAAATCCTCCAGTGGTGGCGTTCACTGGCGTAAATCCACCAGCGACGGGTCGAGGGGGTGCCGGTTCGACAGGAGGAGTCGGTTTGCCAGGTGTACTGTCAACCTCTATCGGTGTATTCGAAGCGGCAGCTGCCTTGATTGCTGGTGATCCGTGATGTACATTCGAAGGCGTATTACTGAGGTTCGCCGGTGGTTGCTTGGGCATGGGCGATTGATGAGGTGATGGGGTATATGGTCCGCCATGTTCCAATTCGAGTTGCTGCTGCACCCCGGGCTTTGCAACACGCAGATACTCTTCGTAAGGCTGCAGCCACCGCTGATAAGAGTTTTTCAACGAGGTCGAGAGGGAAGACATGATCTTTCCGCTGTAGCCAAGATCACGGCCGATCTCCGCCCATTTCTTCATCTTGCAGACATTGTCAAAGCCGCCTCGAACCTCAACGGCTTTCTTGAGCTTGTACAGATCTAGGGGGCGCTTGTCGACGCTCGGGAATCGGTTGAGGTTGGTACCATGCTGCTTGTGAAATTTGGCAAGTTGGTCCAGGTAGTTCAAGTTTGCACGGGTTCCTGAGTCCGGGTCAGAACTGGGCTGCGGAGTTCCACCGGCAGCGAACTGAGCTGAAGGCAGGGGCATACCTCCTTCGACGGAGTTGAGCTCCTGTCGACGGGTTTTGAAATGAAAACGCTGGAGGACAAAGTGGTTAGCATCTTATGATTCGCCACCGCGACCAAGAAACACAAAACTGCCCAGCACAGGGGCAGTGCCAGTAGGTCTGGCAGGGTACCAGCAAGCATACCTCCGTGTCAATGGCAAATGGCGGCTGCCAATTCTCCGGTGGGATGATCCTGCAGATCCCATATTTCTTGCCCTCGGGTGAGATCTTGCGAATATATTCCAGAGGATCTTTAAATTCCTCCTCCGTCGGACGGAACGTCGGGGCTTCAGGTATACCGTGGGGACGGACTCGTTTTGCTGGTTCTCGAGGAGCATTCGGTTGACCTCTCCGCTCGACGGTCGACAAGTCGAGAGGAGCGGACCGTCGCGCGCTTAACGGCACATTGTGAGAATGCGACGGATGAGTGCTGGCAGACCGGGTGGGCTGGCGACTCGTCGAAGGCTGCAAGCCTGTCGAGTTCCCTCCCGTGGAGGCCGGAGCCACCATATCTTTGCGACGTCCCGAGGAAGGCGTGAGTCGAAAGGGCGTGTCTATCGCGAGCGGAAGGGTGCGTGAATCCGATGGGATAAACGCATTGAGGACGTGGGGAAGCTGGGCAGGAAAATCGGCAGCTGGCAGTCGGCCTAGTAATGGGAAAAAAAGAAGAATAGAACGGACAAAGGGAGATGCGCGAGAGATCCCGAAGATGGAGATGAATCGACGAGAGTAACAAAAAGCAGGCGAGTATGCCAGAGGGAAAAATGTGTGGAGAATCGGGAGACCGAGAGTGGAACAATTGTCTGGGCGTGGGAGGCAGAGCGAGTGGATAATGATGAGCCCAGTTGAGAGAAGAAAGGCTGCACCACTGTACGCTGGGTACCTCAGTCCGTGGACTGTAGCGTAAGCTTCCCAAGGTACAACCCGAGCACAGTCCGAGTCTAGTACAGTACACAGAGGAGTAGAGGGAGAAGAATGAGAGAGGGCGAGGAGAGCGATATCGAGGGAAGCGGATACCTCCCAAGGCTAACCTGGGTCGCTGCCAAGCTGGGTTAGTTTAGGTGCTTTGGGGTCTGTGCAAGAGTTGGTGGGTTCTTCAATAATAATAAATATTAACCTCGGAATCTTAGGTCCTCATCGATATCAATTTCTTGCATTAATAACCACGATTACTGTGTTAGTATCAGGCCATGATGGTAGCGACACTACGAAAAGTAACATGGGCATTCGTCCAGTACCGTACGTTACGATATCCTCGCAACACATGTACCCCCGAATATGACCGTCAGCTGTGGATCCTCCGAAGGACTGCACAGAAGTATGGACGCAAACAGAGCTGTCTCCTCAGACAACTCGGCCAGAAAAAGCAACCCTTTTCCTCCTTTTTACTGCTATGGACGGCCCAAGAGCGTCTTCTTCTCTATGCTGAAAGCTCATTCGAGTTTACTATTATTATTTATGGCGGGTATCTCGGAAGAACTTACGATATCCGTTTCGTCTCAACCCGTCCACTTCGACTTCGATCCTGGGGGACGTACTGTGTATATTATATGTATAGAGCATCCTGTACAGAGACGTCATAGGGCGATAATGCTATCATCCTCGATGATGATAGCATCTTGTGTTTCTACTCACTTTGAGCGCGAGCTCAGCAAGACAAGAAAGGACCTGTGTCTATCCAAGGGGGAATGCCAGCGGCTGGACAGCGTTGGTCGAGTTGTCATGTTAGGTACGATACACATTCTCATGTGACACGTCAACCATGGATGAAGTCTGGCCATCTGAGTTGGCTGAGAAGATTGAACCTCCTCTATCCAGCCACCAAGTGGGTGCCTTATTCACTCCCACAGTTCCCTTGGCCATTTGAAATACCTGCATCGCTGCGGAACAAAAGACTAGAAATTCAAATCTTGCACAGTGTACTCCGTGAGTATGCATCAACGCTTTTGGTTCAGGGTCATCACTTGGGATGCCCATGGATACCGTGCAGATGTGGAAGTACAAGTCCATGGTCTTACAAAAAAGATCAGTGAGGGCAAAGTAGATGCATCGTCCATAGTATACATATGTAGTGGAGATTCGCATCGCTCATTGCACTTGATATTGAGTGAATCGATTTGTTGATGATGAACTTCGTAAATAATGAGACCAGTGCAGTAGGGAGACTCGCACCTAACTACTAGATTTGCCGCGTGTTGTTTATCTACTCGGCGGAAGCGATAACGATCACAACGCGCTCAAAACAACCATACTCAACGGCTTCTGAATTGGAATCTGAGAATTGTACAAGGCAGTATGAGCTTATTTGCAATATATGGATTCATTGAAATCTCCCCGTTCGATATTCTCAAGACTACATAGCTCTCGACATTTTGGCAGCACTCAATTCTGCATCTCCCAAAGTAGCTTCACGTGATCCCTTCAGCAACTATGGATGCCCAAAGCGACCACCACAAACCTATACCGGCATTCTACTGCTGCTATCTTCTTCGATCTAGTGTGCGACATGCTGCCCTCTATATCGGCTCAACACCCAACCCTGCCAGACGGCTCGCGCAGCACAACGGCGTCTCGAAGGGAGGTGCACATCGGACGGCCAGAGAAAAGCTAAGACCATGGGAGATGGTCATCGTGGTGGAAGGGTTCATGAGCCGTATCGCCGCATTGCAGTTTGAGTGAGTGAAAGTCTAGCGATCTGCCATTCTTTTCTTTGCTTACTGATGACTTGCAGATGGGCATGGCAGAACCCAGAGATTACACGACATCTAGGGTCCGATGATCCGGACCCCGGAGCTGTAGCAGGGACGAATGCCAATTCAAAACCAGCGAAGCCGAAATCTCGAGGACGCCGCTCAAGAAGGTCGCTGACGAGTCACCTTGCCGACCTGCACCTTCTACTACGGTCTGCCTACTTTTCGAGCTGGCCTTTGAAAGTACGGATTTTCTCTGCAGATGTCCATCGCATGTGGAAGGTTTGGTCTGAGCGGGTGGATGGTTGTCTTCCGAAGAATATTACGGCTCACCTGGAGGCGGATTGCGCCGATAAAACTACTCAGCAACAAAAGGATAACAATAATGCTATCAGTATCCGCAAGATCCAAGTCGATTATAGTGGCCTTGCGGATCATCTGGAGAAGACAACATTCTTACTAGACGATCCGGAAGGTCTTCACTGCAACGTGTGCAAAGCACAAATCATTCCAAGAGACGAGCTGATCGTTGTCTGCCCTCAGACGAGCTGTTATTGCACTAGCCATATACAGTGTCTATCCAATGAATTCCTCAATCTCTCTGGGGACCCTGGTCAACTAGTTCCGGTACAAGGGGCGTGTCCATCGTGCAAGGAGACCGTGCAATGGTCATTGATGATGAAAGAACTGAGCCTCAGAACTCGCGGCCAAGGTGAATTGCAAGCCATCTTGAAAAAGAAGAAGAGGCAAGATGTCAGAGCGAAACAGACTTCCCGTTCAGGGAACACTGAAAGCGTTCGTGTTGCTCCCGGACAAGAGGAACATGTGTCAGGCAATGGTTCGGAAAGTGCACAAGGCGACTCCTGTGGCTTTTTCCAGGATGAGCCTGATTTAGACGAAAATTGGATGGAGGAGTTGGACTTTGAATCGGACCTTGATATCAGAAGCCCGTCCAAGGCCAAATCGAAGCCAGCACCGGAACGGCTTGAAATTATGATCGAGGATAGCGATTGGGATGATGCAGAAATCCTAGACTGAATCCATCTTATATACAGCATTCTACCACACCGCCCTTCCTACCCGCTGGCAGTAGAGTTCGCCGTTCAATTCGATGGCCAACGTTCGAGTTTTCTCAAGGGTCCAATGGCGTCGAGATTGTTCACGCATTCCAGGACGACATTCTGGATGTCTTGCGACACTGCGTCAAATGACCTTCCAGCATCAATAATCTTTGTGTCGGGCAGCAGATCAAAGAGTGACTGGAACAATTCCCGCACGCGGGTCTGCATGGTTTCATTCTCGTATCGCTCCAGGCCAAACCCACCACGCTTTGCAGCCTCTTCAGGAGAGATCTTGAGAAAAAGACAAATGTCAGGCCGAGGCAGCCCAATCTCCGGCAGCCATGCCCACTCCAGCGACAAACTCGGGTTGCCCTTCGCGGCCGAGTACACGGCTCCTGAATACGAATAGCGGTCGACTATAACGGTGACGCCACTGGCAATGTCGTCTTCAATGCTTTTCGCCAGCTCCCAGCGGTTTGAAGAGAAGAGCAGATGAATTGAATGGTCATCTAACTGTGATTGGCCACGTAGATAGCTACATATCAGTTTCCCGATGGGGGTCGTCCTGTCTAAGGGAGCTGTTAGCACGCCTTCGTTAGGAAAAGAAGAGCACATGATAAGGCTTTACCAACCTGGAAATCGAATGTATTTCACTGGATAACCTAAGTCCTCCAGATATTTGCGTAGTGATTCGCATTGGCTCGATTTGCCTGCTCGATCTAAGCCTTCGACGACAATGAGAGCCCCGCGTCGTCGTCCACTTTTCGACTCCGCCATATCGAGACGTGGAATTTGATGCGCCGTGACGGTCTTTTTTTGTCCCCTATTGTATGGTGTAGCTAAATATATGAAATACCTCGGCAGTTCTTATCTCCTGAGGTCTGTTGTTTTGGTGGCATGGCGGCGGAGAGACCGAAATCACTGAACATGCGAGTCATTTTTCTCCGCAGCGATAATCCGATTAGCTTCAAAACTATAACTATTATTTCCATCCCACCGTGACCGTTAAGAGGGCAAAGGAACACACCACACACCACACACCACAATAATGAGCTCGGAGGCTTCTTCGCAGCTCCCGGGTGCAATGACCAATTTCAATATCCTGGGATCTGCAACTTCTCCCATCCTAGCTCCTCGACTGGGCAGATTGGCCGTTGCTGGCAGAAAACCCATATCAACGCCGCACTACATTCCCACCACTTCGCGAGGAACTGTTCCCCATATCGCACATGATGTGATGCGCGATCAAACCGCCATTGGCAGCTTATATATTGGTTTGGAAGATTGTATGTTCGCTGCACCCTAACCCCTGGCTTTTTATCGACCAATTCCTCAAAGAGATATCTATCTGACGAAGACATGCCCACCGGGGCTTAGATCAGTCATAGAGAGATCTCCCAAAGATGGCGGCCCGCCGATATACAAGACGCCAACTGCTCCGCATGAATCAGCTCTGCGCAAGTTCATCTGTATGCCCGACGACATCCTCCTGGTCCTAGGTCCGCGACGTGTCCCTCCCATCGTCTGTCCGACAGCAAATACAGCCACCTCCATCTCTATTTTAACATCAGTTGGATTCCGACAGTTGGAAGCTGGGACATATATCGAGGCGGTGCAGAAGTTACGGCCGGATATTGTCGTCGGACTGGCAGATCTCGTCCTTGGCCAGAAGCCGGGAGCGAAGAGGCGATCGAAGATGGTTGACAGAACGCACGCGTATACCAGGGACGCGACGGAGCGGTTATACGGCGCTACGGTTTCAGCAGAGAATCGATCCAAGACAGCATACTTTGCCCCAGTCCTTCCGCTCGAGAATACGCAGCAAATGCTGTACTTTGGAGATCTGGAAAGTGAAATGCGGCCACACATCTCCGGTCTCGCATTGTACGAAGCGGCATCGCTTTCTATCATTCCGGAATCCCTGGGCGATCTACCACGATTACTCTTCAGCGATCCAGCGACTCCTCATGACATCCTGCGAGAGGTGTCACTCGGTGCGGATCTCGTGACGATTCCCTTTCTCGGCGCATCCTCCGACGCTGGACTTGCCCTGGACTTTGTCTTCCCGGCACCGCAGGAACAAGTCAACGCCGCCGCAGGACCTCGCCCGCTAGCATATGACTTGTGGTCCGCATCGTACGCCACAGATATACTGCCTCTCGTTGAAGGATGCGATTGCTACACTTGCAAGAACCACCACCGCGCATATCTACGACATCTTCTCTCCGCGAAAGAAATGCTGGCATGGACACTTCTTCAGATCCACAACCATCACACGCTGGACCTGTTCTTCGCGGCAGTAAGGGAAAGTATTCAGCGCGGTACTTTCGAGCAGGATGTGCAGGCTTTCCAGCGCATTTACGATTCGAAGCTTCCCGAGAAGACTGGCGAGGGGCCTCGGTATGTATCTTTTCTTATGCGGTTCTACTTGTCGTATTTTCGAATATTTCGCGTGTGTCGTTGGGAACCCCGTATATCTCGCTAACAAGCAGGGTACAGACTTCGCGGATATCAACTCCCAGCCGCTGGCCCACATCAACCTCGGCGGGCTCCGAAGGTGTATGGGCGTCTTGACGATGCGGCTGAGAAATATGCAGAAGCGCAATCATCGATAGCCACGCCTGATACTGGGGCTGATGGGCTTGAAGCACAGGGATTCGCAGAGAAGCAACAAGCGTAGATGATTCATTGCAAAAAGATTTTGTCGCATTACGAGCGTATAAGGTTAGAGCCTCAGAAAAAAAGGGAAGCGGGGTATATAATCCTGGGAGTTTCCGGCGAAGTTAGATGGAAAGATCTTACCAAAGTTCTGGTTCATGATGTTTGGAGTTGTGGATGAGGACTCTATTGGGATTAAGCCACTATGCATACATGTCCGTAGATCATAGAATTTCATGACCCTGCAAACGGATGAACATCAGAGGAATGGAAGGTCTTGCCTGCACATTTCGACCCAGGTGACGGTTTCATTAGATTAGGTACAGTTTATTAGACCAGTAGCCGGATAAGGGACCGTAGGTGTATTTTCTCCCAAAGAATGAGGTCATCTACCTTTCTCATGGCATTAAAGATTCGAACATATTTCTATCCTGTCCACAATTGCATCACGACAGCTTAACGCGCCTCACCGGCCAACACTCTCCACAGCCACTTCGTCTGGTCTTCTTCTTCCTTCGAGCCAGACTCCGTGCCAGCGCCAAACTGCTGGCCGATGACACACACAAGCCAGACGTCAGTTTTGACTGCGTCGAGGAAGCGCTCCGTGGGCGAGCCTCGGGGATAAACACGACGCCATTCATCCCAAATCCGATACGCCTCCTCGCCCCAGGCACGGAAACTGACCTCTTCGATGATCGTTGGGGTAACGATTTCCTTGCCACGGAACACACCCCAAGTGACCGCGTTAACGTTGCTCTCGTCCGAGTGGATATATTCCGAATCGAGGGCAGACTGTGAGGGAACCGAAGATTCGAAAACGCCAGCGGCGTTGGTTGCGAACCAGGCAAGTTCTTCATGGTCGTGTCTCAGGAAAAGTGGTTTGAGGATAGATTGATAGTCCTTACTGGGACAGAAGAATTCGACAAATGGTTTCTGGAAGACGAAGCCCTCGCCGGGCGGTCCCCATCCGAAGATTGGATGGTCGCTGCGAACGCCATTCACGGCGGGTTGCGAGGCCAAGGTCCACCAGCCTCTACCGTCAATGAGCTTCAGAAGCTCTGTGCGGATCAAAGCAGTCTCAGCCTTCAGTCCGCCTGTGTCTTCCTCCGCGCCACCCTCTGACCACGGAACGATATACAGGTCCCCTGAGACATGGCGTCGGAAGAGGGCACTGATGTCTGCATGAGAAACAGGATATCCCCATAGTCGGCGAGCGACGGAAGCTGGAACGTGTAGTGAAGGACCGTAACCGTCAATCTCACCGAAGGCCGGTGAGCGTGCGTCACCCCAACGTCCATTGGGGAAGTCATCCCAAGTTGCCTCTCTGCCCAGGGAGCCAAGGCCTTCAGAAATCTGAAGCGTTGTGCTGCGGTTCGGCGGCAACGCGGGCATTCCCGCGCTGGTAGCTGATGCTTCGTGCGTTGTAGAGCCTCTCGAAGAACCTGTAGAATCGACCTGCAGTCGATCTACGATTACGCGGTTGTGCGGTTGTGAGTTGATAGACGAAGCGCGACGCCTCGCTAGAGAACGTATCTGCCCAGGATTCGGAGCACCATCCAACGCAGACGAGACGATCGCAGATGTATCTTCGATATCATCCTCATCTGACGAATCAGGGATCAGATGGCATCGTTCTAGAATGAAAGATACCGACTTCTCAAGGTTGAGAGTATAGAAATGAAAACCCCGCCGTCCTGGACACGGGATCTCTTTGATACCTTCCACGATTTCGCTAAGGATATCCACACCGGCTCTCTTCACAGCTTCATCATCAGTCTTTAGTTCCTCAATCCGCTTCATAATCGGAGGCGGGATCTTAGCGTGGCTGAGCTTAGTCACTCGTGTAAGGATCTTATAGCTGTGAATTGGCATCAAGCCTGGAATGATCGGGATGGTCTTGAAAACGCCCGACTCATGAGTTCGCAATCGATTCTCGAACTTCTTGTAGGCCTCAAGATCATACGTCAATTGGGTCATGATAAAGTCCGCACCGGCTGTTGTCTTCTCGATCAGGTACGGCAGGTCGAGTTCGGGGTCCTGAACTTGTTGGAATGAATCATTTGCATAACCTTCTGGATATGCAGCTACTCCAATGCAGAAGTAATCCCCGTACACCTTTCGAATATATCGCACGAGATCCACCGCCCACGAGAAATCCTTGTTGCTATCATCTTCTCCATGCATGTTATATTCTTCGCTGCGCGGTGGATCGCCCCGAAGAGCCAGGATGTTTCGAATGCCGAGTACTTTGGCTTGCTCCAATGCCTCGTCGATCAAAGCTCGACTCATATTCGTACAGGTCAAGTGTAAGCATGTCGTTAATTGAAGTTGCCGCTGGCATATCTCCGCCAGCTCCAACGATCTCGCAGCGGTGGTCCCTCCAGCACCCCAGGTGACGGTGACGAACAGCGGACGAAGTGCCTTTGCCATGCGCTCTAGACGTACTTGCAAGTTGGCCGAACCCTATCGAGATCACGCCGTCAGTCTGGTCATCTCCAATCCGTACAGCGCGGGGTAAAAGGATGAAACCTCACCATCTGAGTCTTGGGTGGGAAAAACTCAAGAGAAAAGTAATTGGCATCTGGCGGCAATGCCGCGATCTTATCTGTGATTTTCTCCATCTTGGATTCCCACGTTTGATGGGTAAGGGATCTATGATGAAGATGTTTGCTCGACGGGAGCTATGAGGGGAAGTCGTCCGGCCGATAGATTAGGTGAGCGGAGCGCTTCAGCTTGTCCTCTCCAACGACTGCCCTGGACGAAATTGAAAGTACCACTTATGGGTTGCTCTTAACACTCGTGAACATTGAGTCTTTAACCCGTGGTGGTAAGGTCAAATCTGGATATATTGTGCTAATTTCTACCCCTCAATCTTGGATAAGTTCGTTGCTTGATACTCGAAAGATCTTAACCTCCGAAGCGGTAATGCTGGACTTCCCCCTCAGTACGGAATAATTGTTCAACCAACCATGAACTTGGGCAGAATGGTCGGTCAGAATAACTATAGACTGTCCTTGCGACTATAGCATTTACTTCGGCTGCGCGACAATACTGAAAAGAAGGAGGTTTCCCAATTCCCAGTTCTTTGGATATCAATCTTCAATGCACTTACCAAGCTGTCTCGGCAAGGATTTGAGGAGAGGAATTTGTGTACGGCCTTCGATAAAGACCAGGAACGTATCAGGGTCAGAAAAATCTCGCTTTGTTGTTGTCTTCACTCAACCCTCTGAATAAAGGATTCATCGCAAATCAAGGTCTCTTGCGATCTGCTGGGGACGACATCGATCGCAGCGTCCTGGATGCAGAAGCTGGACGTATAACTCATGCTGGATTGCTAGTAGGTTGGGAGTTGGGTGAGTTACCATCAGCGAATTCTTACGGCTCCATGTACGCTATCAACCAAGACTACAAGAATACGAGAACTGTATATATATTTAGCAATGCTAAGCTCATAATAATTTAGATATAGATTATCTGTTGCTCTCTTCCTCAGCCATCATGTCCTATGTCATCAACAATCTACCCTTTCTCTAAACGACTGAGCTGTTTGTGAAGATTGCGTGTAAACAGGTCAACCCATACTAGACCTCTACCTCAACAGCAAAGGGGAATACCTCAATAAGCATATCGCTAGATTTTCATCATCAACCCTCAGAAATGCCGACAAAACACTCATTATCCATTCTGCGCCGCCTACGCGTCTTTCCACGCCTGAAATCACCTTCCCACCGAGCCTTCTCTAGTCCTCCTTCTCCTGCTCAGAAAGACTCCCGTTCACGTCTCCGCCGACTCAATGACCGTCTCCCACGCTTCTTACAGTCATACACGACACCTCTGCTCGGCGCGCCAGTTACGCACATAACGTCCTTTCTCATTCTCCACGAAATCACGGCCATTGTACCCTTATTCGGCCTGGTGGCTGCCTTTCACTATGGCAATTGGATACCAGATATGACTGGCGGCGAATCCGGGGGTGGAGGCGCTTTCGACGAGGGTGTGACAAGGTTTGGGCGCTGGCTGCGGAAAAAGGGCTGGGTCGAAGAGGTGGATGTGGAGCTCGTTGCGGCCGAGCATCATGGGAATGGAGATAGCTCTGCAAGTGCTGCAGGCCATGCAGCGCAGATAAGAGGAACAGAGCAGGAGCGGACTGGCGTGCGTTTGCTTCTGGAGTTTGCTACGGCTTATGCTATTACGAAAGCTTTGCTGCCGGTAAGGATTGCAGCAAGCGTTTGGGCGACACCGTGGTTTGCGAGAGTCGTCTTGAATCCTCTCAGTAAGGGCGTGGGAAGACTGCTCGGGAGGAAATAGAACGTGCGTCAAATATATGAGATTGATATATATATTGCCCAAACCCACTACATCAATATATTTAGGCGTGATGAACGCCGGTGCCGGACGGAATTGTGTAGTATTTATTTCCATTCTATTTGCCAAGATAATTTTGCGTTTTCGGTCTCCTCAACACTAACAACGTCTCAGGCTGCAGGGACGTGCAAGCCTTCAACTAGGCCATTGCTGGAGGAAATCTAAGGCTTCTCGTAGATCCAGTCGAACTGGCTGTGCTTCCAGGAGATAATCTCCTCAGGCTTGAACCAGAGGGCAATCTCCTTCTTGGCGTTCTCAACGCTGTCGGAGCCGTGGCAGACGTTGCGGCCGACATCCTACAGTATTGTAAGTATATGTCTAGTGGAATCGTGTGCGTCTCAAAGAGAGAGGTATCTCACAATGGCGTAGTCACCGCGGATGGTGCCGGGGGCGGAGGCAAGAGGGTTGGTGGCACCGAGGAGGGCTATAAAACAAATCTCAGTATTTTGAGAACAGTGATCATGGATTGCGGATAAACTTACTGCGGCCAGTCTTGACAGCATCACGGCCCTCCCAGACCATGGCGCAGATGGGGCCGCTGAGCATGTCTGAGCCGGTCATTAGCTTAAATTGTCCATGGATAAAC
The DNA here is from genome assembly GCA_000787455.1 of Evansstolkia leycettana. Taxonomy (NCBI): domain Eukaryota; kingdom Fungi; phylum Ascomycota; class Eurotiomycetes; order Eurotiales; family Aspergillaceae; genus Evansstolkia; species Evansstolkia leycettana. The sequence continues at coordinate 4,410 of JSYV01000122.1, read as the reverse complement.
TTCCGGCGAGCAACTCACAAGAGACGAGGCCGGCGAAGAAAGGCTTGTCCTTCAGGTCCTGGTAGTGGGTCTCAAGGTGCTCCTTGGAGGGAGTAACGAGCTTCATGGCAACAAGCTTGAAGCTATAACCAATTAGTCCAGCGTTCACTTATCTCGCAATTCGGGGGCCAACCGGGAATACTAACCCACGCTGCTCGAAGCGGGTGATGATAGGGCCAACAAGTCCACGCTGATTGACACAGTCAGCTATTCTGCAATTTTCGAGAATTGGACATATTCGCCGCAAATGGCATGAAGAAGGCAAGGAGTTCGTACCTGGACACCATCGGGCTTGATGGCAATGAAGCTGTACAATCGTTCGTTAGCTTCACCGCCAGAATGAGGGGCAGAAGAATAAGGAGATTTTGAACAGGTGACAAAAATTCGAAACAGATCAAGGGAAACAGAAACAACTCACGTCTGCTCGTTCGACATTTTGGATGAATTGGTCTAGTAAGACGACTTCTGAGACAAAGAGAGTGAAGACGAAAGGGCTGCGAGGGGGGGAAAGAGAAGTAACTGTGTAGTCAATTGGGTGAAAATATAAGGCTCTTTGCTGGTCCAACACAGTGGGGCACTGGAGGGGTTTTCTTTGGGCTGTGATAGAGCACGGGGCTGTGTTGTGGCCTGACTCCTGAGGCACCCGACCCCAGCCGCATCCCTAGATCCATCTCCGTCCTAGCGTCTCTGGAGCTATCAATCAGGACAGCCTGGAATGATCTATGTTAGAGAGCTGTTGAAGCTTCCTATATTTCGACCTCTACCTCTGGTCGATGCAGGTCAGATTCACCTCGATTCAATTACAACTAATTCATTCGTCAGAGGTTGAGGGTCTCTGATTGCAGCATTGTTTCTTGACCATGGCCAAGAGCAGGCTAGCGCGCCCTCGTTGGACGCTATTGCTCTCATTTGTGATTCTTATCGGATGCTATATTGTGCCCGGAGGTGAGCAGTCAATGGTGATCATGCAGCTACAAGCTTACTGGGTTCTGATCGCGCAATTTAGTCACTGTGAAGCATGAGAATTTCAAGACCTGCTCCCAATCCGGATTCTGTAAACGCAACAGAGCGTTCGCTGATGAGGTCTCCGCCAAGGGCTCATCCTGGAGCTCTCCGTACGAACTCGATCCCGCATCCATCCAATTCAAAGATGGTCAATTGCAAGGCATCATCGTCAAAACCACATCGTCCAATGAGAAGGTCCGGTTACCTCTCACTGTCTCCTTCCTGGAGTCCGGTGCCGCTCGAGTCATCATTGATGAAGAGAAACGAATGAAAGGCGAGATAGAACTACGGCACGGCAGCAAGGCCCGCAAGGAACGATATAATGAAGCAGCCCAATGGGCATTGAGTGGTGGTCTGGACTTGAGCAAGTCTGCAGCCCTCAATGCAGAGTCCGAGGAAGCGGGGTTTACGAAGGTTCTTTATGGACCAGAGAACAAGTTCCAGGCCGTTATCCGCCATGCCCCGTTTAACGTTGAATTTCAGAGAGATGGCGAGACCCATGTGCAATTGAACAACAGGGGCTACTTGAATATCGAGCATTGGCGGCCGAAGGTAGAGGCCGCTGAGGGTGATGGCGAGCAAAGAGATAGTAGCGCCGAGGAAGATCAGAGCACTTGGTGGGAGGAAACATTTGGTGGTAACACAGACTCCAAGCCCAGAGGACCAGAGAGTGTTGGACTTGATATTACATTCACGGGCTACAGCCACGTGTTTGGAATTCCAGAGCATGCCGACTCTCTCTCCCTGAAGGAGACCAGGTAATTTCAGTGATCCGCTACAGTGGGAAACCTGACTGACGCTGTATAGGGGTGGCTCTGGAAACCATAAGGAGCCATATCGCATGTACAACGCGGACGTATTCGAGTATGAGCTCGACACCACGATGACGTTGTATGGCTCCATCCCGTTTATGCAGGCCCACCGCAAAGACTCCACGGTGGGTGTCTTTTGGCTCAATGCCGCCGAAACATGGGTAGATATTGTCAAGTCCAAGTCCTCTGCCAACCCGCTCGCCCTTGGCGTGAGCTCGAAGACCTCCACTCAAACTCACTGGTTCTCCGAGTCCGGTCAACTGGACGTTTTCGTGTTCCTTGGGCCAACTCCCCAGGATATCAGCAAGACATACGGCGAACTTACAGGTTTTACTCAATTGCCACAGGAATTTTCTATTGCCTATCATCAGTGTCGCTGGAACTACGTCACAGACGAGGACGTCAAGGAAGTTGACCGGAAATTCGACAAATATCAGATTCCCTACGATGTCATCTGGCTTGACATCGAGTACACAGACGGCAAGAAATACTTCACGTGGGACCCTCTGACGTTCCCTGACCCGGAAGGCATGGAAAAACAGCTCGATGCCTCTGGTCGCAAGCTCGTGGTTATCATCGACCCGCATATCAAGAATACGAACGACTACCCTGTCGTCGAAGAGTTGAAAAGCAAAGACCTCGGCGTCAAGAATAAAGAGGGTAACCTCTACGAGGGTTGGTGTTGGCCCGGTTCGTCCCACTGGGTGGACTGCTTCAATCCTGCGGCCATCAAATGGTGGACCAGCCTCTTCAAATATGACAGGTTCAAGGGTACCCTCGCCAACGTGTTCATTTGGAATGACATGAACGAGCCCTCCGTGTTTAACGGGCCTGAAACCACCATGCCCAAAGACAACTTGCATCATGGCAATTGGGAACACCGCGACGTTCATAACGTCAACGGCTTGACATTCATCAATGCGACTTACAATGCATTGCTCGAGCGCAAGAATGGAGAGATCCGGCGGCCATTCGTCCTCACCCGGTCTTTCTATGCTGGCGCACAAAGGGTGTCTGCCATGTGGACTGGAGATAATCAAGCTACGTGGGAACACTTGGCAGCGTCGTTCCCTATGATCCTGAACAATGGTATTGCGGGATTCCCCTTTGCTGGGGCTGATGTTGGTGGCTTCTTCCAGAATCCCAGTAAGGAGCTTTTGACCCGCTGGTATCAAACGGGCATCTGGTATCCATTCTTCCGCGCCCATGCCCATATCGATACTCGCCGGCGCGAGCCATATCTGGTCGGTGATCCATACATGGGTATCATTGCTCAGGCAATCCGCCTGAGGTACCAGCTGCTGCCTGCATGGTATACGGCATTCCACGAAGCTTCCGTCAATGGAACACCTATCGTGAGACCTCAGTACTACGTTCATCCAAGCGATGAACACGGCTTCGCTATTGACGATCAACTTTACTTGGGTTCGACTGGTCTGCTCGCAAAGCCTGTCGTTTCCGAGGGAGCGACATCCGTCGACATCTACATTGCCGACGACGAGAAGTACTACGATTATTTCGATTATACCGTCTACCAAGGGGCTGGCAAGAGACACACTGTCTCTGCACCTCTTGAAAAGATCCCCTTGTTGATGCAGGGTGGCCATATCATTCCCCGCCGGGATCGGCCGCGCCGCAGCAGTGGACTAATGAAATGGGATCCGTATACGCTGGTGGTTGTCGTGGACAAGAATGGCGAGGCAGAGGGCTCTCTGTACGTTGATGACGGCGAAACCTTCGATTTTCAACGCGGTGCATACATCCATCGCCGCTTCAGTTTCCGCGAGGGCACTCTTTCCTCGGAGGACCTTGCCACAAAGGGACCCAAGTCGGCTGAGTACCTCAAGACTATGGCGGACGTTCGGGTTGGAAAGGTCGTGATTGTTGATCCACCCAGGGAATGGCAGGAAAAGTCCAGCGTGACTGTCATCGAAGAGGGAGCGAAGTCGGCATCTACTGCATCACTGGAACATCATACCCAGAAGGATGGAAAGGCTCCGTATGCTGTGGTGAAGAATCCTAACGTTGGCATTGGAAGGACATGGAAGATAGAGTTTTGAGGTAGCAATTTCTGTCGAGATACACAAGAATATAACTTGATTTGGGTCTTTTCCGTTCTGAAATCATCCTCTCCTGTCATTCTTCAATGCTGCTTTTGCTTTGGGAAGCCTGATAATTGCCATCTGGTAGGATGGACAAGCTAGTTGTCGGAGTGCTGACAAGGGGCATGCGGCGAATGCCCCCTTCCTCTAGCTGACTTAGAAGCCAAATGGAACGATGACATGGGAAGAGCTTCGAGCAGCCAAATATGCCATGCCTGAGAGCTGGGGTTAGTCAAGAGCAGGTTTTCAATCAGCAAGTCGACTACGTATTCAACCTTTATCAATTCACATTCAGTGTTAGAGTGTCTGAGCTCACTTTTGCTAATATTAATATTTGAATTCAATTTCCTTCTTCAGTCCTGAGTTCCTAGATTTTGCAGGTAGATCAATTATAGGCTCTGAGCTCTTCATGTGCATAGAGCTGTACTAAGTCACTCTCAACATTTCAATTC